>QFEW01001164.1:0-23125 GCA_003316525.1 Termitomyces eurrhizus
TTCTTTACATTTTTGTTAAGTTATCTTCAGAATTGTGTATCATGTTCAAAGAGAGTTGGTTGGTCTGAAGCCATAGCATGGATGATGATAGAATTTTTTCTGATATATCATTGAAACACTTTTGATGACTAGCGTCCTGCTGCCTATATAAGATGTGGGGCAATGCCCATTTCTGCCAGAAAAGTAGCCCCTCCAGCTCATATGAATTGTCCAGCAATGGACATGGAGAAAAGCCTCCTAAGTCTCGTAATGAAGAAATTCCAGGTTGATTGATTGTCATCATTTGTTAACCACAGTTCTCTTCACAACAGGAATTTAGATGTCAACTTTGGAGGTAGAGTGTAAAGTATTTATAAGGGTCTGCTTGGTGAGACATCTTCAGGATACCAATCTCGTTTCCTTCAAAAAACACCTCTGATTTTTGCACAAGAAAAAGGAGCTCAAAACGATTGGTGAAGATCTTTACAGATAAGTATTTTATAGACTTCCTGTCATTTCTGAGTCAAGTGTTGTCAGGTTGACACAACTTGCTTAAATGCAACAGGCTATAAAAGCTAGTGAGAATGAGCGCAGTGAAGAGTAAGTTATTATAACTACTAGTAGTGGTGATCAATGTTACAACCTGCAACAAATTGTCTCTCAAGAGCGGTAACTTCCTGTTAACAGGCATCAAATGTAGGCACAAACAACCCTTCAGTGTGTTCTTGACAAGAAATGAGTTCCCCACTTGCTAAATTTGTAGATAATAGACTTCTAGCTGGTTACAGATTCCCATAAGATAGATATGCACCAAACGTGGCTTGATATGGTGTGACATATATACAATGTAAAATAAGAGCATGTCTTGAGTTGGTTCTACAGGCATATTGTGCAATTGGACAAAATTGAGATAAGAGTTTAATGCTAAGCAGTAGGAGTAGAAAGTGCTGTTGAAATTGCCTTGTTACATGCATTCCACTTTCATTATGATTATTATTCTACTCCAAGTTCATTCTATCACATGTATATAGTTTTCCAGCAGTATATAAATTGTAGATAAATCACCTGAAGTCCTCACTCTTTCTGACTTTGGACTTCAGCTTTAGTGACAGTTTCTGTCCCCTGTGCTTTGCCTGTCTTCAACAGTTTCCAGCAGAATTCTGTTTTAACAAAACCCCTCACAGTAGGCTTCAAAATGATGATGCCAACTGTGGTTGAATGCGCTGGACGTATACACAGTACAACACCATCTCCAGCGCCTAGCATGCATAGTTGTGAGAAATCCTGACAGAGTTCCAGTGTGCTTGAGCAAATGTGATAAAACAACGCACTAGATAATAACATCTCAGATGCTACCTTACAAACTGTAAGCATCATAGTCTAAGCAGAGATATAGAGATAAAGACAAATAGCACAGTGTAATGTGCTTGTAGATGGCACTGCAAACAACAAAGACAAGATAAATGAGGTTAGCACCCAACTTAGTAACGACATTAGGTCAAGCTAGTGCAATTTGAATACTAAGTGTAACTGGGTGCTCAAAAGGTTACAATTCATTGCTATATACATAGGCAGTAGCTATCTTGTATACTATATGCTACTGTGTTTCTAAGACAAGTCCATTTGCACTGCTACTAATTAGCACCTCTCATCGTGATTCCAGCTAATGGTGACCTGTCAATGGCAACTAATGGCAACTTTAAAACTTCTTAGATAAATGATATGAGTCTGCTTACTCTAATGTAATTCTGATTGGCCAGGCCACTCTGGGGTATGGTCAAAAAATCCTTGACAGATGCCGTGAGTGCTAATCCCAGCACTAAACATTGTATCATCTTCTGATAGATTTAAATGTTGGGTCTGAGTGTATCTTGTCTTGTCGTCATTGATTCTTTAGACTTCTGATTGAGGTATCTTAACGATTGACAGTGCCTAGTGTTAACCTCTTCCAAAAGTGATTGAGGTTTGGTCAGAGTCTACTTCCCATTGTTGTGCTAGCGCTATAAGTTCCAAGCCTCCCAAATCCTTGAAGTCGGTAAATAGAGGGTGCTGAAGGGCTAATAAATAATGATTAAGGTAAATGGGTAAGATCTGCAATAAAGCGCCCAAGCCAGAGCTGTTCTGTATCTAATCTAGTTGCTAGAGTCTCCCATATGTCAAGTGTTGGCCAACCTATAATGTTCTTTGATGCGCTCAGTCTGAGTAGAAGCCTATCACTGACAACTTTTTTAGTTCCTTCTCCCAATTCTATAAGCTTTTTAACAATGGCCTTTTGACTAGAATCTAAGAGTTCTAGTTCCTGTTTATAATCAGAGGTTCCTTTAAGTAGTTTAACCATTCTCTCCTCAGCAACCAAGTTTCCTTCATTTTTTCATCAGCTGTAATGGCCTTTTTTGCTTGGATTCAGTGCAGTATATTATTTTGATGCTTCATTACTTAATCTTTATTGTTATCAAGGCATGCTTAGAGCATTTCAAGATTTCTTTAAGCCATGGCTAGATGCTAAATATGTATTTTGGCTCAGTATAGACTTTTACAATGTTCACCAAAAATTTTCTTGTCTGGAAGCTGAAAATTTCAATCATATTTTATGGCAATCAATAGTAGTACGACTAAATAGTATATTACAAATACATACTACATACTAGAGAGGGGTGCAGGTGAGACCTATCTTCAAGAGAGTCTCACCTTGACAATTACTCTTTAGGCAAGTGGTACAGTCTGAAGGAAGTGTCAGCAAAGATAATCCAAGTATCAGGCTAGGCAGCATATTATATTTGTTTGTAGTGAAATCACATCTATTTGCTGCATTGGTAAACCTCAAACCTGAATGAGTACCCATATCTTGCAGTCTACTAGATTGTCTGGGTCCATGTTGGGAATCCAGAGCACCTGCCAACTCATCTCTAGAGATGAACCCAGAGGAGAGGTCGTCTGTGAACACCCCATCACTGATGAATCATTTGATACTGAATAATCTATCATTAAATGCCTTAAAAGTCACCTCAAAGCTTTCTAAAAGAAAAACAAATCACGTCCAATCACAGTACCACCATTGTTAACACTGTCAATAAGTCAGGAGCCTCACCAGAAATCAGACAAGGCACCTGTTGAAATTGCCTTGTTACATGCAATCCACTATCTATTATGATCATCATTCTACTCCAAGTTCATTTTATTACATGTATCTTCCATGTGATTATATTCTATCATATGTATCCACATGTGATTATTCTTTATTCACATGTATATAGTTTTCCAGCAGTATATAAACTATAAATAGATCACCTGAAGTCCTCACTCTTTCTGACTTTGAACTTCAGGTTAGTAGTACTTTACTTTGCTCAATACACTCTTTCTGACTTTGGACTTCAGCTTTAGTGACAGTTTCTGTCCCCTGTGCTTTGCCTGTCTTCAACAACACCATCAACAGTTACCTCACTCCTATTGATGATATTGAAAAGAAAGCAAAGCTCAGATGCTGACATGCAAAGAGGCACAAAATTCTCAAAGGTGACAGAAGTGCTGAGGTCAGGAAGGGAAAAGGGTCAGTGGTCAATAAAGTTGAATCTACAAATCAGTCTAGAGGACAGAATAAAGGTGCCTTGTCACTTCTGAGGCAAAAATCAGCCCCGCAAGGATCTCACCAGGACTACTCCTTGCCACTCCATCTCAGTGGCAAACCTACCAATATATACGTCGCTTGCATCAGATATGACAACTCAAGAGATCTCCTTGGGAATACCACTAGCAACTATGATGGCAGATCTAGTGATTCTGACTTTTTTGTCAAGAATAATGAGCCTGACTGCAAGTGACGTAAATTTGATGAGAGCAAGCTGCCCTGGTTTGAGCAGGAGAAACTCGCTCAAGCACATGGTGATCCTCAGTGCAGCCAAAACAGAAAATCACTCAGACAATATACCTTTAACATCAGTGAAGTTAAACGAAGCATACTTACATCGCAAATTGCTCTATCCAACTTCCCCTCCTCCAAATGGGACAAAGTTCTTCAAGGGGAAGCAGCATGCTTTGACATAATATATAGCTTTGTTGGACATCTAGAAGCTCTTAGAGAGAATTGAGGGCATTTCAGACACTGTGAGATTGTGTTTGGAGTTAGTGCTTTGGCTAGAAAGGTACAAACTAGTGGACAATGGTTGGTTGTCACAAATATCTATGCAAAAGCATTGCACTTTGCCTTCTCCAACCGAGATCATGAATTCCAGACATATGTTAGCCAAATTCTTAACCTCTTCACGGTTAAATATGAAACCGCCCATGAAAAGGTTATTGCCTATGATAAGGCAGTTAAAACCAGAGTTGGTGGAGGCACAAAGATGCTGCTCACCAATCAGCAGGAGTTTGTTGACCTCAGGAATTTGACCCTCAACATTGATAGGATTAACTACAGAATCAGAAAGTCTTTTGGGTCAGGACTGAGCCAAACTGCACCACATTTATCAACAAGAGGTTCCATGTGTAGATGGTGGAATAGTGCCAAGGGATGCTCATTCGACTCTGGGACATGTTACTGGAGCCACCTGTGCCAACACTGCAGCAGACTCCATCTAGGATTTGAGTGCCCAGAGATATGCAAGAACTGAAGTTATGCATGACTTTAAGCTAAAATATCTCTGTTTTCTTATGATATCAGTGATTCCAATTCACTCTTGACAATGTTGAGTTGGTCGGAAATTGCTAAGCCGTTACCAACACCTTCAGTACAGAAATTTACAAATCCCAATGCTAGTGAGACCCTTAATAATCATCCTGAATTATTCAAGATCGTTATGTCCCTCAGAGTTGATGTACTAGAAGATTTGCTCATCTCTCACTCTAACTCATCTTTTGTGGAGTCAGTAATCAAGAGCTTAAGAGAAGGATTCTGGCCATTTGCAGATACATACCAGAATACTTATCCCTCCATCTGTGACATGTCTACAGACACTCCAGAGAATACTGCAGAGGCAAATTTTTTGAGAGCCCAGCATGACATTGAGATTAAAAAAGACTATTTTTCACACTCATTTGAGAGGCTTCTATATCTTGCCATGACTAGCTCACCAATCTATGCGGTTTCAAAACCATATTCTAAGGACTTTTGGTTAGTAATGGACCTCACAGCAGGTACATACTCTCTGAACATATGATGGATATAAAGCACCTCTTTGTCTTTAATAATGATTCATTCGTCATAAGTGACAATGATGACTTCACATACTACTCACCTTACAATTAAAAAATGCCAACCAACCAGATCAAGCTGCTTATGTTATGGGATGAGCTAGGAGTGTCCCATAAGCAGTCTTTGAAACGTCTTTGGTGATAATTGACATCTCAGTACACTCAAACAATATGAGCATGGCACTTTTGCAGGATGCAAAAAAAAATCTGATGAATGGGATGAGATATTTCGCTGATTCCCTAAAAGGAAAATCCAGATATTTCACCAAAAGGGCATGGCAGCACCTAGCAGGGTGGGTAAACTGGAGTCTGAATATTTTTCCACTACTTGCCCTCTGTCTTTCTAATATTTATGCAAAACTAAACAGCATGGGGGACTGTCCTCATGCTTGCATTTAGTGCAATAAGGCCATCAGAAGGGACTTACTGTAGGCTGTCAGTCATATGGAGCACTTGAGTGGAACTAAGATTTTAATGCCAGCTATCTAGAACAAGACAGATGCTGATCTAGTCATTGAGTCTGATGCTTGCCTCACAGGACTCAGGTTTTAGTATCTGAGGGAGCGCAGGGCTTTTTTTGCCAAGACACCTGAAAATGTATCTAGCGATCTAATATTTTTCTTTGAAGCACTTATAGTTGCTATGGCTTTCTTGCTTGCTGTCGAAGCAGCCACACATCCTTCAAAATCATAATCTATACTAATAACTCTAACATGGTGGCTATTTTCAGTAGTATACATGTGTTACCGCCTTACAACCAACTGTTGAAACATACAGTTGACATCTTCCTCTAGCAGCATCATGAATTAAAAGTTCGCTTCATCTAAAGCGAGGATAATCAAGTTGCAGATCTCATTTCTAAAGAATGATTTCATAAAGCACATAGGCTATTCCCTTTGCTCAGTGTTGAGCCTTTTCAACACCTTCAAGAGTTGCTAGAGACAACAAAAAATAATTTTTTCACCTATTCTGGCTAGGCAGTTAGCACGAGCTGCCTGGCCATGCAAGAAACTTGTTAGGGAACGGTCTCTCATGCTAGACATGATTATTGACTCAAGCACTTGTTGAAGACAGGCAAAGCACAGGGAATAAAAACTGTCACTAAAGCTGAAGTCTAAAGTCAGAAAGAGTTTATTGAGCAAAGTAAAGTACTACTAACCTGAAGTCCAAAGTCAGAAAGAATGAGAACTTCAGGTGATCTATCTATAGTTTATATACTGCTGGAAAACTAGTGAATAAAGAATAATCACATGTCGATACATGTGATAGAATGAACTTGGAGTAGAATAATGATTATAATGAAAGTGGAATGCATGTAACAAGGCAATTTCAACATTTTCTTACCCTGTAACTCCTCTTTGTCTTGCTGAAGACCTTTGCCAACAACCTCTTCATGTTGATGAGGCTACCAAGACAGTTAGGTGCAACCTGGCCCTCCTGCACCCTCACATCAATACTTTAGCATGTTGTGAGACCCTTTTGCTTGGTCTTCATGACAATATCACTAATGTGCTCAAGTGGCAAGTAAGTAACCATACTTAGGACAGAGATTTGCTTCTTCTAAGTGATCTTGCCCTTCCTGCATTTAATGTGTAGTCGCTGGCCCATAGTGCTCTGTTTTTCTTGGACTTTGATAGTGTGATTGCTTGATACATAATTTTTGATATCGTCCTATACTCAAATAAACTCCCTTCTTTTAATATCAACACTTCAGTCTACAAGCAATCAAAATAAACAAACTAAAGGAAAAAGAGGAAACACTCAGTAGATCATCATGGTGCAAAACCCCTTTGCCAGTGTGGTCCAATAGCTATTACCATGTCAGACTAAGTAGAAATGGGTACTGTCTGTAAATAAATAAGTGGATCCATGCAAGAAGTGTAGTGTATAAAAAAATAGAAAACCAGTAGTCGCTTATATCTATTTGGTGATGATGTGAGTAAGCACTAAACATTGAATGTCAACTTCCTTTTTGGACAGTCTCAGGGTGAGTCAAATGCCTCTGATTGGCTAGCACTCCTGTTAGGGTCCTGATCTCTTGAAAAAAGTTCTCCCATGCTGTCGCTAGTCAAAACACTTCCTATTTCCTATAAATTACTTATGTATCAACTCAATTCCATCAGTCTTTATGATGGCCATCCCGTCTGGTTGTGTGTGGACTTGAAGCTGTGATCATGCCTATATCACCATGGATTCTCCCATTTTTCTGGACCAGGCCACTTTGTTTTTTCACCACTACCCTCCTGAGAGTATTTCTAAGTTGGCTAACAAAGTTGTTGAGTTGAATTGTCACTGCAAACTACTGCATGCCACTTGTGAAATTTAGGAAGATGTGTTCTGGTTAACGTGTTTCAGTATGGAGGCTACTTGGAGTCAAGCTTTCCATGTGCATGTGCTGCTATTCCTGCTGCATTACAGTGCTCTTCTGATAGTCACTAAATTCAGAAAATTGCCACTGAGAACATGATGCATCATCTTCAGCTTTTGATGGAGAAAAGCTATTACTTGGTTAGTTACTGAGCCATCACCTCTCCTTCTTCTGTGTCTAACAGCATTCTGCTTCCAGTTCCCTTGCAAGTATACTGGCGCTTGTCTTTTTCATAGTCTCTTTGAGGATCTGATGGTTGTGAGCAAGCGTATTTTTTGGTTTGGCCCCTCTTGACCTGCCATTTGCCTGTCTTTGTCCCCCCCATGTTATTTGAGTGAGGCGATTCTGTTGAAATTGCCTGTTACATGCATTCTACTATCTATTATAATCACCATTCTACTCCAAGTTCATTCTATCACATGTATCCACATGTGATTATTCTTTATTCATATGTATATAGTTTTTCAGCAGTATACAAACTGTAAATAAATCACCTGAAGTCCAAAGTCAGAAATTTCTGACTTTGGATTTCAGGTTAGTAGTACTTTACTTTGCTCAATATACTCTTTTTGACTTTGGACTTCAGCTTTAGTGACAGTTTCTGTCCCCTGTGCTTTGCTTATTTTCAATAGAGGGTTCATTTCTGTCTTGTTTGATGTAGCACTGTTCAGATTGCCTGACGCCAAGTTTTCTGAGTTGCGATAGTGCTGTTTGTCAATGTGCCTCTGGAAAGTCTTATGCTTGGAATAGATGAGAATGTTGATGCCTGAAGGTAAGACTATTTTACCATCTGCACCTCAGTGGGCTCTTCCTTGTTGCAGGTACTGTTCAAAGATAGTGCAATGACATCTAGTCATAATATGTTCCGCCTCACCACAGAAATGGCACAGTTCCATCTGATACCACTGAATCATGGACAGGCTTGAACAAGTTTCAAGAATTGACAAATAAAGCAGTGCCAAGGCCTTTCACCTATGACAAATGGAAAAAGGCAATCATTCATCTTTATCCAGACACTGAGGAAGCTACATGTGATATGGTAATGGAAATCCAGAAGCTAGTATAGGACACTTTTGTGATGAGAATTCACACTTTAGGCACACTATCAACTTACTATCAAGATTTTTAGTGGATAGCAAGATGGCTAGTACAGAACAGAAAGCTCTACAGAAATGAGGAGCGTTGCTTATTTCAACAAGGGATTCTGACTTCACTGTGGACAAGGATGGTGCATCATCTGAAAATCCTTATGCATGACCATCACCCTGAGAAGCCTTATGATATAGATAAAGTCTTTGAGGCAGAAAAGTAGGTATTAAAAGGCACAGACATGGGCATACCTTTGCAGCAACCTGGCTTGGACCATAGAGGGATGGCACCTAAATCAGGGTCGCCAACTCTTAGTGCCACTAATGATCATAATAGATTTGTCAAGAAAGAGGATTTGGAATAAGCTTAAGACCTTGATCTTGACTAGTCTTTTGACACTTAGAAACAACATGCATATGAGACGTATCTGGCAGCGTACTCCTTCATCTGCATATTGTCAGTTACATGACAGTTGTATGGTAAATAGTCTAATTCTTTAAAATACTGCATTAGCTCTTGAGGCTTTGTTTTGTCCCATTTTGGCAATGAGAAATGGTTCCTAAGCAGCATGTGCTGTGTGTTTGCCTGCTTCATATCGGCTGATGTATGTGTTGAAGTAAGTATAGTGGCAGTACTAATGTTACTAGGCATTGATGTAGTAGGTACAAGTTCAGTTACTTCTGAGTTGCTAGGTTCTGGCAACAATGATCTAGATAACTCTTCTAGAGTAAGCGATATATGATTGTCACCTGCTAAGTACTTAAAAGATTGGGAAAAAGTGAAAAAGCTCTCTGCTAGGCTATCTGATGCCATCTCAAGCTCCTGGTCTAAGGTTTGCCTTGGTAGCGTGCCTGGTAAGTGTGGTGAGTTAGTGGTGCCTTGTTCAAATGCACTCTCCAACAGGAGGCAGCGCTGTTGCTGGGCTTGAGTTTCTAGCAGAATTTTGTCTTAACAAAAACCCCTTGCAGTGGGCTCCAAAATGATGATGTCAACCTTGGTTGGGTGTACTGGATGTATATGCAGTACAATGCCATCTCCAGCACCTGGCATGCATAGTTGGGAGGAGTCCTGACAGAGTTCTGGTATGCTCAAGCAGATGTGCTAGAAAATAGCACCTTGGAAGCTACCTAACAGACTGTAAGCGCTATAGCCTGAGCAAAGATACAGAGATAAAGACAAATAGCGCAATGTAACGTGCCCATAAATGGCACTGCAAATGATGAAGATAAGATAAACAAGGTTAGCACCTAACTTAGTGGCATCGTTGGGCTAAGCTAGTGCAATTTGAACGCTAAGTGTAACTTGGGTGCTCCAGGATTATGATTTGTTGTTATTACATGCAGAGTAGCTATCTTTTATACTATGCACTATTATATTTTTTGAAATAGGCCCATTTGCAGCGCTACTAATTAGCACTTCTCCTCATGGTTACAGATAATGGTGACCTGTTAATGGTGACCAGCATACATGGGGAAATGGCAACCAACAGCGTTATAGCCTATCGGCTACAGCGACTCTAAACTGATTTAAACTTGTATAAGTCTGCTTACTTTTTAGTGTAATTCTGATTGGCCAGGCCTCTGCAGTGTATGGTCAGAAAATTTTCAACAGATGCCATGAGTTCTACTATTGGCGCTAAACCTTGTATCAATTCTTGATGGATAAAATGCCAATATAGCTAACTCCTTTATGGAACTGATCGGAGTTTAGTCAAAGTTGTGTTTCCACTATTGTGCTAGCGTCCTAAGTCCTAGATCTCCTAATTCTTTAAAGTCAATGAGTAGTATATGCTGAAGGCTTAATAGTGGTAGTTTAGACTGATAAACAATGCCTTATAACTGAGTGCTAAGGCCTATAGTGTCTTGTGTCCGAGAAGATTGCTAGGGTTTTTGGTATGGCCAGTATTTGTAGGCCTGTAGTGTACTCCTTGATGTGCTCAGTCTGAGTAAAAGCCTATCAGCAGTTAGCTAAGAAGGGAGGAAAGAGGTGAAGAATTGACAAACCAGAAAGTGGTTCTCCTCCAGCAGCAGCTCAAAGTGCTCTGTTGTCTTCTCAGTCAAGATTTGCTTTATTTGACGACTATTAGAAGAGAAGGGGGCAAAAAAAGCAATAACACACCTGAAAAATTTGACTCCAGTGCTTCTGAGAACCATATCAAAACAGGTCAGAGGTGCGTCATCATTCCAAATTTCACAAGCAACATGCAGCAGACACAACAACAACTTAATTTGATGACTCCTTTGGCCAGTCTGGGCATGCCGCCAGCTGGGTAATAGTGAAAAAAAGAGGTAGCACACTCCAAAAAGGTGGGGGGATCCATCATGACATGAATTCAATCACAATGGGGGGTCCACACAATGCTGGTTGAGCTGTTTATCACAAAGTTTGATGAGATTCAGTTGATGCATAGGCTATTTATAGGACATGGACAGTATTTCAACTAGCAACAGCATGGAAGGATACTTCTCAAGGGACTTGGATCCTGATGGGGACATTGGCCAATAGGATATGTTTGACTCACTTTTAGATCACACAAAGAGGAAATTGACATTTGAGATATAGTGCTTTTACTCATCATTACCAAATAGCCACAAGCAATCAATGGCACTCTGTTCTTTTATATATTAAACTTTTTGCATGAATCCACTTATTATTTACAGACAATACTCATTTCTTTCTAGGCTGGCATAGTATTAGCAATTGGGCCACACTGGCAAAGAGGTTTTTGTGCTATCATGATCTGCTGAGCATTTCTCCTTTTTCTTATTTTATTTATTTTCTGATCACTTACAAACTGATGTTGTTGGCACCAAAAAGGGGGAGAGCATTTATTTTGGTACAAGCTACATCATATCATGTATTAAAAATTGACATAGTCCAAGAATTTGAGGCACTAAAGGCTGGTGACTACGCATCATACTCAGAAAGCGCAGAATTGCCCAAAGGAAGCAAGTCCTCATCCTGAATGGTGTTACTCACTTGCCACCCAAGCACATCAGTAATGTTATCATGAAGCTTGAGCAGGAGGAGCTCACAGCATGCTAAGGTTGAAACACAAGAACACAAATTGGCAAGTTCATGACCAACAATGTCAGTCACATTCTCAATATGGCAAAGTTGCTGGCAAAGATCTGCGGAAGGATGGAGAAGAGTGACAGGATAGACAATTCATCCCCAAGCCAAGGGAAGGCGTTGCCAGAAACGTGCATAGCAGGAGGAGATGTCTAGAAGAGATCAAACTTAGCAAAAGTTAGAAAAAGAGGAGAAGAAACCAATAGGAACAGGCATACTTAAATAGTTACAGAAGCATGGTGTGTCTATTTATAGTGCTCATCACCAGGAGACATGGCTCTAGCAGAGAAGAAGTGGATGCTATAAGAAGACAAATACCTCCAGCAGCAATAGTGCTCACCCTGGGCCACCAGAGTTTCTTCGGACTCTGGCATGGTGGAAGATTCACAGATGCTGGAAAAAGAAGAAAAACTGCAAGGAGGAATGATGAAAGGAGTGAGAGGAAAAACTGCAGGCAAGTCGCTAGCCATCACCAGCTCAGAAATAGAGGTAGCGCTGGCAACAGACATGACAACGTTCTCAGCAGGAGGAATCTCCATGACAACAGGCAAAGAAGGAGTGGAGGAACTGGCAAGAGTAGTCAGAAGGGAAGAGGCAGACAAGAAAGCTACCCATGAGTTACCACTGGGGCCACTCTGTTGGAGGTTAGTGGTAATAGGGGGAGTAAGGCAAAGAAGATGAGCATGCACTGCCAACAGCACATCAGTATTGATAATGGGCTCAGGCAAAGCTTCCTCATTGTCTTCTCCCTCAGTATCTCTCTCAGTATCCTCCCCTTCATCTATAGACAACTCAGTAGTAGACAAGACCATAAGGGTAGCTGGCACTAACTCATGACGCTTATCAGGACTCTTGCTAGAAGATGTGACAACAGGCTTACATTTCAGAGGAATGGGAAAACAAGGAGAGCAAGCAAAGGGTGCTGCTATAGTGGTACCATTGTGGGTAGTTGGAAGCGCTAAACTTGCAGCGCTAATATGTTAAAATTGTATGTTACATGCATTCTACTATCTATTATGATCATCATTCTACTCCAAGTTCATTCTATCACATGTATTCTCCATGTGATTATATTCTATCATATGTATCTACATGTAATTATTCTTCATTCACATGTATATAGTTTTTCAGCAGTATATAAACTGTAGATAGTTCACCTAAAGTCCTCATTCTTTCTGACTTTGGACTTCAGCTTTAGTGACAGTTTCTGTCTCCTGTGCTTTGCCTGTCTTCAACAGATTATAGGCCTCAGCCTCTAAAGCTACAGTCCAAAGTTTTTGTCATTTTACTGCTTTGTGTCTGTGCTATAGTCCTTATAGTGGTTGCAGCTCTCTCTATATATATAGATTCTGAACTATTGGGTGGTGACCCTTAAGTGGGGCTGCCTTATCTTGCCAGTGAAGCCTGACACACCTAACTGGGAGGTGTTACAATGGCAGAGTCTGCAGTTACTTAGTTACACTTACTATACCTCACCTTCCTGCTGCACCACTCCTGAGGACCTTACAGGAACCCTGCCAGTTTTATTAACTGGATTTGTGGCTGAATTCCTTCTGGCACACTAGATTTTAGCATTCTATTGCTTTTCAGCATTTCCTGACACTACACTCCACATCAACTCTTTCACCATGCCTACTTCTATATCAGCCTTCAACAAACTCAATTCCCACAACTATAACTCTTGGGTTGAGGAAATGGAGGCCTATCTTTGCTCTTAGAATGCCTGAATGCCTATTTCCATGCCTGATGGTAGAAGATGATCAAATAATCCATCTCAATGATCACAAAGATCAACCAGACAAGATGTGGGATGCACTAAAGCAGATACATATGCAGCAGCACTCAGACACTTGCTTTAATGCCTATGATGACTTGTTTTCCATCAGAAAAGGAGAAGATGAGAATCTGCAGACTCTTATCAATAGAGTTGAGACTGCAATGAAGAGAATCCAGGATTTGCACCCTAAAGACTTTGATATTGCTAAACTAAACAATGAATTGTCATCTATAGCATTAATCAGAGTGCTTCCTGAGAATTTCTTAGCATTTGTATCAACTCTTTTTTTTAAAGATGACTTGAACAAGGCCAAGATTCACCAGGCCTTTGTCACAGAGGAAATACAATGTTGTCGTCATGCTGATGAGTCTGCTGCAGCTGCAATTGCTATGAATGTTGCATTGGCCAAAGCTACTTGTGATTTTTGTAGTTTGCAAGGTCATATACACAGGCTAATTGCTTCAAATACAAAGTAGCCCAGCAACAAGCCAAGCAGCAGACTAAATCTCATAAACAAAAAGGCAAAAAGCATCAGGAGCAAGCTAGGACCATGCTATGATCCTAACAATCCTCATGCACCTTAAGCAACCCCATGTAGGGAAAGGATGATATGCAATGCCAATTATGCTGATGAAGGATGTGAAACTTATAAAAAAACTAGTAGAAATAGGACAAGACCATCTAAAAGAGCTGGAGAGGGCAGCTCAAGAAAGAAGCCAAAATATAAATCTCCAGACTCTACATAGAGCCTTTGAAACCAAACTAATACAAGAGATACGTAAACACTCAAAAAGTTTGAAGCTGAAGATATTAAGTAACATCAAAGCATTAGAGAGTAACAGGATGAAAATACTGAATGACCAAGCATTAAGCAAAGATAAGAAAAGTGTAGAATCAGCAATTCTAGATGAGAGAATAAGGAACTTGGAGGCGCTCCGTTTTGCAAGAGCATGAGATATGGTAGCATTGAATTTCCACATCTATAGGAAGACAATATCTAAGCAGTAGATAAAGATGAATAAAGACCACACCACTAGAGATGTGATAAGTGCTCTAAGACGCCCCCCATCTTTTAGAGATAAACTTGAAAGGAAATCCAATAGCTAAAAGCTACCATGAAGACATCCAGAAGAGTGATCTCCCACCAAGCACAGCTGCCCACGAGAAGCACACAAAAGAGGTCCTCGCACACCTGCAGAAACATATAACATCTAAACAAGAAAGTGATCTAGAAGAACCTTTCACAAAAAAAGAAGTAGGCACTGCTATAAAGAAAATGAAAACAGGAAAAGCTGTGGGCATGGATGGTATTGATCATAGGTATGATTGTGGATGGCAGGACACAATATAGAACTAGAGTACAGGGTATGCCCAAACAAATCAAAGACCTATTTACAAAGATAATACGAACTTTCTTATGGGAAGAGGAAACAGTGCCCATGATAGGAGTTAATACCTTTAAACTGCCTCTAGAACAAAGCAGGAGGAAAGTACTAGATGTGAAAAGCAGAAATGAGGCAATTGAATTAATGAAAATACAGTGGTACCTGAAACTAGACAATGAAAGGCCCAAATAGATGATTATAGCAGACAAGCTAATAAGCCGGAAGATAGTGAAGAAACTGAAGGGGGAAGTAACCCTGGCTCTAAACCCTTTCCTACAAGATGCTATGGTGGACACGAGATCAGGGGAAGACTGCCTCCCCGCATCACTGCAAAGAATAATCAGAGTTGTCAAGAAGCATAAGGTCGCTTTCAAACTACTAACAATCAATATAAACTTGAGAGAGAGATGATGCCAGTATGGCTACACAAAGGTATAAAAAAGAGAGAGAAGTTCCAAATTAACTCAGAAATGATGAGATGCCTGAGAAACATACACAAAATAAGGATGGTAGAGGAGATGAGGGGCTTTGGAGACCTTCTGGCAACAGCAAATAACCACAAGGCCCAAAAAAACTGCACATGCAAGACATGCAGAATACTCAGATGTAAGGGCTGCAAAAACCCAAACAAGTGCAGCAGACTAGCATGCAAACACATAAGCAGACTACAAAAGAAGTGGAGCCCGCTCCTACTGAAGGAAACAAGAACGATTAACAAAACAGAGCGACAATGGATAGATGAAGAAAAACATTTATTCCGATTAGACATAAAAACAAGGGGTACTCTGAAGGAAGGCTTTAGGGTTTTCACTGAGAGTGAGACTATGAAGAATGACATGGAATACAACTGTACACCAGGCAAGGACCCCTCTCTGAAAGTAATCTATACTGACAGGTCCTGCATAAAAAATGAAAATGAATGGGTGGCCACAGGAGCCGGTATATGGTTTAGCCAAGACAACCCAAGGAACAGAGCCATTTGCCTCTCACCATACATAGCTTAAACAAACAACACAGATGAAGCGATAGCCATCCTGGAAGCAGCCAGATTAGTCCCAAACAAACAATTGATTTTACTAAAGAGCGACTCACAAGTTACAATTGATACCCTAACAAGCCTGCTAACCAAGCATGAAAACAAAGGATGGATTGGCACAGCAAATAGCAATATTATGAGACCACTAATCATCTGCTTATATGAGAGAAAGAGAATAATCCTACTAAAAAAAGTTAAGAGACACGCTGGAATGACAGGAAATGAAGCTGCATACCGTCTGGCAAACGAAGAGGCAAGAAAGGATATCCTAGACGAAATAAACCTAAGAATCCCTAAAGGATACAACTTAACAGGTGCTAAACTAATAATGATATCACAAGCTCTAGCTTACAAGAGGATTGTAGCAGTCCAACCTGTGCTGCACAGAAGAGGTACCGCAGTAAATCTAGATAAAACCTGCTGAGCTGTGAGAAAAAGAACTGGTGCACTGCTACCAGATGGCGTAATATGGATGTCACTGCATAGTAAGTCGCTGTCAAAAGAAATAAAAAATTTCCTATGGAACAGCATGCACAACATCTTTAAGCTAAGGCAGTACTGAGAGAACATAAAAGACTATGAAGAAAGAGCAAATTGCCCTAGGTGTAGAGTAGAAGAATCAATGGACCATATACTTATGGAATGCGAAGTTTCCAGACAATAGCAAGTCTGGAGTTTCGTCAAAGCTCTTTATAGAAAAAAGAAGCTGGACTACAGGAGACCATCTCTGAGAGATATCCTAGGCTGTGCGATTGCAGGAGAAAAAGATAGTAGAAAGGCAGAGAATGGGAGATTCCAAGCTATTGTAATATCAGAAGCTGCATATATGATATGGAAGGTGAGGTGCGAATGACATATATCTAGAGGGGCAGACCCAGATTGCACAATATCGAATGCCAAAATAACGTCGAGGATAAGAGCTGCCTTAAGTAGGAAAATTAAGCTAGACTGCCTAGGGATCGATATAGAAAGGTACAGAAAATGGGCAACTAGAGCAAGCCTGGTAGGCAGCACATGGGAGTATCTCAGTCCATTGGACCTATCACTGCTCTGGTTGTGGAGGAAGATTACCGCAGTTTTAGTGGGTATTGGGTAGAACTCTGAGTCCCACATGAGTGTGTAAAGGCATTTCTGACAGGGTAACTCACATGGCTAAGGTAAAATTCTTTATTGCTGCAGTCTGACCGCAAATGTCCTGACCAGCAGAGGCTGACATAAATGTGCTGTCTGTTGGCTCACTGCAACACCACCAAAAAAAAAAAAAAGAAGCTAATACAGTCTTCAATAATGACAAGTTAAAAAAGGATGATGCAGAATTCATTTATTGGATTGTTTAGATCCATTACTTTCCATTTAGCCTGAAGCTGACTTTGATTGGATTGTAGACTCAGGAGCCACTTGCCACATGACTCCACATTGAAATTGGGTCCACAATTACAAGCCCTGTCATATTCCAATCAGGTTAGCTGACAACAACATTATTTATTTAGCTGGAATTAAAACAGTTATATTCCATCCAGTTGTAAATGGGAAGAAGGTCCAATTCTTAGAGTTCTATAGAGTCTTGCATGTTCTACAGCTCTGAAATAATCTCTTATCTTGTATATATTTGATCAGAAACAAAGGCTATAACATTCACATTGACAAAAAGGCCATGCATTTCTAGTTGAATGGAAAAGAGTTATTTAGTGCTACAATCAAATCCAACAACTCTGCTCATTTGAATGGTTGTACAGCACTAGTTTCAGAGTCTGCTCATCTCACCAGCATATTACCACTTGATTTGAACCTATAGCATTGTAGATTTGCTCATTATAACTATGCAGATGTCAAAGGGATGGTCAATAACAAGTTGGTAGTTGGTTTGAACTTGAATTTTGCTGCAAAGCCTGATCCCATCTGTGAACCTTGTTTGGCTAGCAAAATGCATTCCAATCTTTTTCCTTCTTTCAGTAGCAGTGCATCAAAGCCACTAGAATTGATTCATACTGATGTTCATGGCCCTCTTCTAGTTACTGCAATTGGAGGCTATTACTATTAGATTACATTCATTGATGATTGCACTAGCTTCAAAGCTGCCATGGCTATAAAGAAGAAAAGTGATGCATTCAATGCCTCCAAGACATTCAAAGCTTATGCTGAGAATGCTTTAGATGCCAAAATCAAGGCTATGCAAGATGACAAGGGTGGAGAGTACATGTCAAAGGAATTTATAGCATACACTGATGCTTGTGGAATTATAAAAAGGGACACAACTCAAAATAGGCCTCAGCAGAATAGTGTTGCTGAAAGAGCAAACAGAACTCTGTCAGAGGCAGATAGTAGAACAAGAAGCTATATGCAATACTATCATCAATGGGCTTTAAAAGACTTGAATCTGACCACTCTATCTATTTTTATGTCAGAGGAGAAGTCAAGATCATTGTACCCATTTATATTGATAACATTACACTTGCTTCAAAGTCCACTGCTCCAATTGACACTGCTGTCAAAGACCTTCAAAAGCACTTCAAAATCCATGATTTGAGCCCTTCCCACTTCCTTCTAGGTGTTTAGATATACAGAGACCGCTCAAAGCACTCTATTTCACTTTCACAACATCAATACATTGTTGACATGTTGGAGCAAAATGAATGATTGCAACTCTGTATCCACCCCAATGTCACCTGGTCTCAAGCTATCCAGAGCTATGGCACCTTAAAGTGAAGCAGAAGTAGAAGAAATGCAGAATGTATCCTATCTGAATGCAGTTGGTTCATTGCAGTATTTGGCCACTATGACAAGACCAGATATTGCATATGCAGTGTCATACTTGGGACACTTTAATTCTTCTCCAGGACTTAAGCATTGAGCAGCTGTTAAGCACTTACTGCACTATTGCAAAGGCACAATAGACTACAAGCTTCACTACAATGCTGATACTGGCATCCGACCTTTTACTACATTTTGTGACTCTTCACATGGAGATTGCTCTAATACTGGATGCTCTACTGGTAGATATTTGACTACAATTGGTGGTGGAGCCATTGGATGAAGCAGCAAGTTTCAATCAATTGTCACATTGTCTACAACTGAGGCAAAATACATTGCTGCTGTAGAAGCTGGCAAAGAGATCTTCTGGATGCAAAATATTCTGCATAAAATGAGATATTCTGCTACTGCTCCATCTTCTATGCTGATTGACAATCAATCTGCCATCAATATGACTCAAAATCCAGAGCACCATGAAAAAATGAAGCATTTTAATCTTTGTTTTTACTGGCTTAGAAAAACAGTTGAACAACAGAGACTTGTGCCTTATCACATTCCTGGAACAGAACAAGTTGCAAATCTTCTTACAAAACCACTTGCTTTGCCTAAGGTGCAATTTTGCAGACAAGGAATGGGAATTTATTAATTGTTCAAACTTGGAAATACACTAGATCAGGGAGGACTGTTGAAATTGCCTGTTGCATGCATTCTACTATTCACTATGATCATCATTCTACTCCAAGTTCATTCTATCACATGTATCCACATGTGATTATTCTTTATTCACATGTATATAGTTTTTTAGCAGTATATAGACTGTAGATAGATCACCTGAAGTCCTCATTCTTTCTGACTTTGGACTTCAGGTTAGTAGTACTTTACTTTGCTCAATACACTCTTTCTGACTTTGGACTTCAGCTTTAGTGACAGTTTCTGTCTTCTGTGCTTTGCCTGTCTTTAACAAGATTACCGGTTATGGGCAAGAAAAGATATGCTATGCTACTTGGCCTGCTAAAAGAGCCCAAGCTAATAATAAAACTGAGAGAAATAAATGGAGAATATGAGAAAGAACTGCTCACAACATAGATGATGAAATGAAGGCCTTACAAGCAGGTATTCTGGATGACAGGATAAAAGAACTAAAGACTAGAAGATTTTTAAGAACAAGAGACACGGTGGATAGTATAATCTAAGCAGAGACAATAACCAACAATAAATAAACCAAAATAAAAACAGAATGGCACAAGATGCAATAGTTGCTCTCAAAACCAACAGCACAGGGCTGCAAACTATGAAGAGAAAAATGGCCAAAATATCCAGAGCACATCATGATAAAATTCAGTTCCAGGGTTTCTCAGCCAATAGAAGTAGATACAAAAGATGCACAAAGAAAGCCTTGAAATGCATTAATAAAAAGATTAAGGAGACCCAGGCATGTGCAATGAGAAAGCCTCTGGAAAAAGCAGAAGTAATGAAGCTATAAAAGTAATGAAAAACAGAAGGCCTGCAGGCCTGGATGACATCCTCCATGATGTATGGAAGAAACTTGCAAATAAAGGAGAAAAGTCAGATGCCCACAAAGAGGAGAATCTTGGCTTCAACATAGTTAAGGCATTCATAATTGTATTCAATGATATCTATTAGTATGGAATAATTAAAGACTCAAAATTTGCTGAGAGATGACTCTGCTCAGTATACAAAAAGGGTGATAGAATGGATATAGAAAATTATAGACCTATTATGGTCCTCAACACTGACTACAAGATAATGACCAAAGTTCTGGTGATGAGATTAAGCTCCATCGTCCCAGAAATCATTTATCCAGCACAAGTGGGCTTCATGAAAGACAGACAACTTGAAGACCAGACCAAATTAGCCCACATAATAATAAACTGATGCAAAACATCTAAAACAAATGGCATAATAATATGCCTAGATCAAGAAAAAGCATACAATAAGATAATGCATGCATTTCTGTGGGCTTTGCTAAAGAGATTTGGCTTCTCAAGGCCTTTCATCAATATAATAAAAGTGCTATACTCCAAGGCCCAAACAGTAGTTATATTGAATGGAGAAGTTAGTAAACCCTTCTGAGTTACAAGAAGTGTATGACAGGGTGACTCAATGTCATGCTTGCTATTTAACATTGCCATCAAATTACTCACACAAATGTTGAGAGTCTCAAAACTGAAAGGACTACAACTAGAAAACCATAATGAGTTTGTTAAAAAAACAATGTTTGCTAACAATATGACAGTCTACATATCCAAAGATTACTTATTTAAAACTCTGCAAAAAATACTAAAAAAATAGTGTAAGGTGTCAGAGACAAACTTCAATATACCCAAAACTGTTGTGATCCCAGTGGATATTAAAGAATTTAGAGAAAGGGTGATTCTAACAAGGAAGCTAAATGAAGGATGTGACTATATATCTGATGGCATAAAAATTCTAAGTGAGGGAGAAACCACCAGGCTCCTTGGTGCATTTGTGGGTAATGGTATTGATGATCCAAGCATCTGGATGCCCACAATAGAAAAGATAATTAATGATCTAGAGAGATGGAAAAGAGCAAAATCCACCATGGAAGAGAAGAGGCTTATTATAGGCATGGTGGTAGGTGGCCAAACACAGTTCAAGACACATATTCAAGGAATGCCAAAGCAGGTTGAAGAAAAGATTAATAAATTGATACAAGACTTCATATGGGGCAAAGGTACTTACCTGACCATTGAGATGCCAACACTAACCCTTCTACATGAAAGAGGTGGAAAGAAAGTTCTAGACTCTAATGTGAGAAACAAAGCTATAGAGAGATCATGAAAGTGAGAAGATACATGGAACCCTGCCACAAATGCAAGCAACAGGACCCTCACTGAGGAAAAGAACTTGAGTGCAGAAGGTGGCAGGATTGCCTTTGATCAAGGATTAAAGTTTCTGAATGCTTAGAAGAGGGCTTCAGAATATTTACAGAGGATACAGGAAACCACAATACTGATGATGCAGACTACAAATAAACAGCAACCTCCTCTCCCAACATGATAGTTGTCTATATGGACAGATCCTGCTAAAAAAATGGATCTGTTGATGCAAAAGTAGAGGCCAGGGTATAGTTCAGCCAAAGGGATGCAAGAAATATGGCAATTAGGCTGCCAGTGTATCTCTCCCAGACAAATGATGCTGGGGAGGCCATCACCATCTTGGCTGCTATAAGAAAAGTCCTGGACAAGCAAGTGATCCTCATAAAGAGTGACCTCCAACTGATAATAGATAATATTACTAAGCATCTTGGCAAGAGGAAAGATGAAGGCTGGATTGGAACTGCAAACAAGTCTATCCTAAAAGCCCTGGTGGCATGTCTGAGGCAACACAGAGGAATAATGATTTTAGAGAAAGTCAAGGGCTATGCTGGTATAGAGGGAAACAAGGAAGCAAACAAGTTGGCTAATAAGGGGGCCAAAAAAGATATACTGGACATCATAGACCTTTTAATCCTCCCAGCATATGATTTACAAGAAGCAAAACTAATGACAATTAACCAGTCTCTAACATACAGGGATATAATCGAGCAAAAGATCATGCTCTATAGGAGAGGAACATCCATACACCTAAACATGATGTGCTGGGCAATACATGCTCATAACAGTGAAGCCTCAAGTGACAAACACATCTGATTATCACTTAAAGACAAGTCCCTGTCAAGAGAATTCAGAAATTTTGTGTGGAAGACAATGCATAATGCCTTTAAAGTAGGGGGCTACTAGCAAAATATATCAAGTTATAAAATGAGGGCTAACTGCCCCCAATGTAAGGTAGAAGAATCTATGAGCCATATACTATCTGAGTGCCCATACTCGGAGCAGAAAGAAGCCTGGGAATTGGTTAAACAACTACATGAAAGGAGAGGGCTCCTCTTCAAACACCTATCCATTGAAGAGCAGCTAGGATGTGCAATCATTAAAATAAAAGGACAGTCTGGAAGGGACTCATTGAGTGCAAAAAGGTTCTCAATGATAATAGTCTCAAAGACCACATATGTAATATGGAAAGCCAGGTGTAAATGGCATATAAAAAACGAGTCAGACCTGGAGAAAGTCCCATCAAGTACAGAAATTAAAAGTAAAATCAAAGCTGCAATAGCACATAGAATTAAACTAGACTGTCTGGCAACTGATGCACATTATTTTGGTAGGAAGGCCCTGGAATCCAGGCTAGTCAGAAAAACATGGAAATACTTCCTATCCAAGGGAATGGACTCTAAGAAGTCATGGAGAGTTGCTACTGAAGTTTTAGTAGATATTGGCTAAATTGTTTGAGCCTCACACTCAGTGCATAAAGGCATTTCCTCCAGCGTGGCTCCTGACTTATACTAGACTAACCATATATAGTGAGTTTCTCACATATCCATGTTTGCAGAGGTTGGCATTATGCAAACTGTCTGCATCCAGTAGTGGTACCACAAAAAAAAGACATTATTTAAA
>QFEW01001169.1:0-12408 GCA_003316525.1 Termitomyces eurrhizus
GTGGGGTCGGAGGGAGGGTCCCGGATGGTGTTCCAGGGGTGTCCCGGGGTGGGCCCGGAGGGGAGGGGTCGTGACACTGGCCTATACACTGAATCGACTGTAAGCTCTCTAGCGATGTCTGACTGCTTGGTTAGCCTTGCTGGTCTTTTCCCTGACTCTTGCCTGCCTCTACACCTGCTCGACTCTCGCTTGTCACTGGCACTTGCTAGTCTGTAGAAGGAGTTCCACAGATATCCAGTGTTGTCCTTACAGGTTGTGTCTTGGCAGCTTGAGACACAGGTAGATCACCTATATCTGGGGCTGGAAAAGGGAGGTCTGAATCAAGAGAGCCAGTCATGGAAGCATATTTTTGATGTGATGCCAACAGAAATCAAGAGTTTTTGTGATGAGTTGCCTAATTGATAACAAGCCTAGAGTCTAAAGCCAATAGCAGAAGATTTAAAAAGATGTAATCATTATTTATGAGCTAGAACTATCTTGTGTGGATCACACAGTGCTAAATCAGATCGCTATATCAGATTTGACTAGAACTAGAGTGAATACAAGATGTTGTCTTACATAATACTCTACTGTATGCAGATAGTGTTGTTGATGCTAGTAACAAGTATGACACTCTGTTACACATAGCTAGGTTTGCATCCAAACTATAGCTCATGTAGGGTTCTTTTATTTAGTGATTTTGTAGAGGTCTTTGCATGGAAGTGAGTTGCTATGAGATAAAATTTGTCTCAAAGGAATTCAGGACAACCAAAATCAATTCTCATGCTCCTGACTTTTTCATTAAGGTTCTGTGTAATCTCTCAACTCACTCTATATGCATTAAAGTATATGAGACACTATGCTCACTGAAGGTTCTCCTTATCTTCAGCTATTTGTCCACTTCATTGCTATGGAGCTTGCCATTGAAGCCTGTACAGTATATTCCCACTTTTTGGCCAAGTTTTGACTGTAGCAGAGAGTACAGACTTGGAAGTTAGTTTGAGTATTGTCATGGGTGTATTGTTGATTTCCTTCTCCTTCACAATGACAGCCATCCACTCTTCCTACTCAGTGTCATCCATTGTTGCAGCTAGAAAGGCATTGTCTATAATGAGTCCTGCAAAACCAGCAGGTGCAAGGTTTTCACTCAACATCTGTAGTTTCTCTAAGTCATTCTCCTCCACCAGATAAACCTTTCTTTTCAGGCCAGTAAGCTGAGACTTTGGTGCTAGTGTTGCCTTCTTTTTTCAAGTTGCAATTTGTGGCTGCAGTGCATATGGCATTGCATGCAGCATGAAATCCTTCTTTTTCTATTGCATCTCCTGCATAGGTGCAAAACTGTGCCTCATGACTGCTGCAGGGCTAGTTGTGCATGGCACATGTCTTGCAGCACTTCACACTGGCTACATGGTTGTGACCTGATATAAGAGCAACCTCTGGAGGCTATGGCTCAGTCACACAGCTGGCAGAGGAAGATCCAAAGAGAACAAGTCTAGGGATTTTCTATGCCAGGTTGGATGCTTCTGGGGCCTCTGAAGCATAGAAAACAACTGTATAGTATAACAAAACCTTAAAAACTTAAGAATTGCCTAAATAAACAACTGTACAAACAAAGCAGGAAAACTCTGGACTTTAGAAGTCAGAAAGGCAAACTTCAGCTTATATAAGTGGTCTGGAAGCAGTGCTGAAGGGCCCACACTTGTCTGAATAATAGCTAAAGAACCAGAGCACCTCAAAGGCTGAGAATAGTATTAACAGATAGTGTTGAAAGAATAGAAACAGCAAAATAGAGAATAGTAGAAGAAATAAGAAAATGAATGAAAGGAGAGTGAAGGAATAGGGAGTAAAAGAAGAAAGAAATGAGGAGTCCTTTGACACCTGAGAGGTTTGGCCTCTGTGACCAAAAACATCCCCATGTTGTGGCTGCCAATGCTGTATTGGTGGTGGTGGTAGAGGTTGTGGTTTTTAGGTTTGTCAGGTTCTGAACAGTTTCCAGCAGCTTATGGATGTTGTTGGATATGTACAGGTTTGTTATAGTAGCGTCTGCCAGGCCTCATGATACTTGAGTTTGGACAGCCAAGTACTGTAGATTGCCAAGGCTGTTTAAAAGCACAACACACTTGAAAAGGTCCTCATCCAGTGATTTGATTATAAAGATGTGGCTTACAATGTTGCAAATATGCTTGGCTGTAAGAGTCAAGGGCTCATTAGAAAAGCACTGTATGTGGAGAACTTCCTGAATTAAAGCAACCATGCATACAGGTCCCTCACCTTCTGCACGAGTCTTTATCTGCATATACAGATTTGCCACTATCTTGTCTTCATTGAGTCCCTCATACTCAGACTCATTGATTGCAGTCAGGATGATTGCACATGCAAGATTGTCATTTGTGCACCAATTCTAATAGGCAGTGGGTTTGCTCTTTGCACTTTGAATGGCCATGAGTGGTCTAAAGACATATGACTTTAAGCCTCGAAAGAAGAGGTGGATCTTCAAAGCTTTAGACCACTTTGCAAAGTTGGACATAGGAGAATTGCAATTGAACTTGTTGGACTTCCAGTCCATGCCATGGACTGAAATGGCAGTGATAGAGAGTGTGGTGGTCTTGAGAGGCATTTTGGTATCCTTGAGCATAAGCAGGCAGGAGGAAAAAACAGGTTTCTATTCAGATATGCTGTGATATCTTTTCTGTCTTTCCAAAATAGGACAAGACAAGGCAGGCAGATGTGATTAAGACTATATTCAACAAAAAGATGGATTTTGGAGAAAGCTCCAAATAGGTTGGTCTGGTGTGATCAGTGCTAAGACAGAGACAAGGAGAGTTATAACAAATGGCAGTACATCTCAGGTAGTCCATCTAGTAAGGCTCATAACCTGTTAGAACTTGAACTATGTTGCATATAGGTCAGAACATTGTCTATATCCAGATGATCACATGAGTAAGCTTATATCCTCAGTAAGCGTAAACATGACTGACATACATCCTGAATATATATAGTACAGTCTGTGGACAAAGCAAACATTGGTGGCCATTGTGCCTTTTTTAACCCTTTGATGATGGCTCATGGTATCATCATATCACATTGTCATGTTACAACAACTGATGATGATGTGATTCCAACACAAATGCTGCCCTTCCCTCTTTTGATATCACAAGCTTCATGTATTTTGAAAATACCTATTGAGTGAGGACTTACATGCACGTACATCATAGTATGAGTCACAGAATATGTTATTCTATTTATAAATACCACTCACATATTTTTATTGCTTTTTAGCCACAAGAACTGGCAATCATTACTTGCCAGTTTTTGTAGTAAACTTTAATTATTTTTCCTATTTATACCTACAACACACAGGTGCCACCCTCAGTTATACATACATTATGCAGTGTGACTGAGGGTGAGCTGCTATGATATTGATATATAAATATGTATTAATATTTATCCTGTAAACTAATCACTGTATTATTCTACAGGTAAATAAAGAGTTGTACATACATTACACAGTGTGACTGAGAACTAATCACTGTATTATTCTACAGGTTATTGGCCCTGTTTGCATCTATACTTTGTTGAGCCACTGCTTCAAAATATGACTCTACACATATACACACACTCTGCCTACTGATGCAGCACCTATGCCCAAAACATGATGTCTACACATTCTTCCAACCCACCAAACTTCCCCAAAGAAGCCCACTTTGATAGCACAAACTATGCCACATTTAAAAACCATATCCTAATCATGGCTAAAGCAAAAGGTGCCTGCAGTTACCTAGACAGCACAATCAGTAAGCTGGAAGATACAAAAATAGACAAACAAAAACCTACCAAATGGTTGTCAAGAAACTCATCCCTGGGGGAGTAGGAAGAGAGGGATGCATAGGCACTACAGTGGCTCAAAAAACTGTCCCAATGTTTCATACTTTTTGAAGGATGACATTGGCATAAAGGATGAGAAGTACCTAAAATCCTAATTAAATCATCTAAAATACTATGGCATCATAGCTAAAGAATAAATCTAGGCTTATGTAATTATGATCAAAACTGATGGAGCAATAGCCATTTTAAAATATTCACTCATTGGGACAGTTTTTTGAGCATCTCTAATTTTAGTATTTAGTACTTTGTATGTCCTCTATTTGCCTTGATAACTGCTTGAATCCTTTTAGGCATGCTTTCTATTAGTCTTTAGCATACCTCTGGTGCTATTTCATCCCACTCCTTTGCAACCCTCTCCCATAATTCATGCACACTATGAGGAGGTGTTTCATACTGTCTAAGTTGCTCCTTGAGATACTCTCAGAGATGTTCAATAGGGTTGAGATCAGGGGATTGGGCTGGCCACCAAAGGACATCAAAGTTATTGTTCTCAAACCACTTGTCAGCCCTTATAGAGTTGTGTTTGGGGTCATTGTCCTGTTGAAAGTAGCAGGCACTCTCCTCCATCTCCAACTTCTCAAAGCTCTCCTTTGCTCCATCATCCAAAATTTCACAGTACTGCTCTGCATTCATGATCTCCACCACCTCTACAAGCTTTTCTACCCCATTCCAACCTATACAGCCCCATACCATGAGATTATTCCCTCCTCCATGCTTTACAGTAGGTGTAGTTGTTTGGTCTGAAATGCCTTCTCCTTATAGCTTCCACACATACTGCTTCCTATCTAACCCAATCCTGTTAATCTTTGTCTCATTTGTCTACAACACCCTTTTCCAGTCCTTTATAGTCCAGTTCTGATGCTTCTGAGCCCATTTAAGCTGCAGTTGTCAATGTCTAGCTTTGAGCATAGGAACTCTTCTCTTGGTAGTGGACCAATACCCCTCCTCCTTCAACACATTCTGGACAGTCTGGAGAGAGACAGGGTTGGAAATGATGTTGTTGATGAAATTGGTGGCCTGGACAGCTGTATCAAGTCTCCCAGTTGAGATTTGATGAACAATAGTCTGTTTATTATGTGGAGTAAGCTTAGCAGGATGGCCTCTAGAATGGTTTTTCTTGTCCATTTCCAACTCTCTATCAATCCTCCCAATAGTAGATTTCCTTAGACCAGTTTTAGCCTCAATCTAGTGCAGAGAATACCCTTCAGCAAGAAGAGAAGCAATAACAGAGTGTTGTGCAGGAGGAGTAACTTTCATGATAGTGGTTGAAGGCCAAGATGTGGTTCAACCAGCTTGAACCACTTCCAAATATATGTAAATTTGGTCACATGACTTTGTCTGTATTCCCATATGCAACTTACTCCTTGTTTCTGACTAAAACAGGAATAAACCTGAAAAATTAAAGATGCTCAAAAAACTGTCCCAATGAGTGAATATTTTAAAATGGCTATTGCTCCATCAGTTTTGATCTCAATTACATAAGCCTAGGTTCATTCTGTAGCTACAATGCCATAGTATTTTACATGATTTAACCAGGATTTTAGATACTTTCCATCCTTCATGCAAATGTCATTTTTCAAAAAGTATGAAACATTGAGACAGTTTTTTGAGCCACTGTAAGTCTTATCATTTATAACACCAAGAACCTGGTTGGACTAGGAATAAAAATAGACAGTTCCACCACAGAAGCCTGGAAAGCACTCACCAACAACTATGGAGTGTTCTCTGAGATAGCTGCGATAAACACTGAAAAATGTCTGTGCACTACAGAATTCAATGATGGTATGCACTTCTTAAAGCACATGAAGAATCTCAGGAAAAAATGGAAGACCGCTACTGAAAAAGGTGCAAAAATCAACAAGGGAACTTTTTATACTATTCTTATTACATCTCTTCCAAAATCCTGGAACATAGTGGTAGCTGGGCTGTACTCCATGACAGAGGCAAAGAATGTGATAGCAGCTCTAACGGTACACTTGGATTGCCTAGTAGTTCAGAAACAAAAGGCTGGGATATCTGCAATGGCACTACAAACACAAACTAAGCAGAGATTAGTGTATGTAAACTCCAACTGTTATTGAAATAGCCATACCTTTGAAAACTGCTACTGGAGAGGCAGAGAAAAGGAAGGACAATTCCCACCAAACTTCTGAAACAAGGGGAAGGTCTCTAGAACCCCATCCAGCAAGACACCACCAAACTCTACTCCCTCACTGACAGCAAACACAGTTGTCACAACCACTCAGCCAACCACACCTCCTCAACTTGCATCAATGCAACCACATATCACATATGCCCTATCTGCCAATGCACATACATAGGTGACAGACAAGAATCACTTAGTGCTGATAAGATAGCCAGGAGCACTTGCCTCCTATCTCAAAATACCCACCTATGCTAACTCAGGAGCAATGAATCATTTCTTTGTCAATAGGACCACATGGATTATGAAGAGCTTCCAACCCCTATTGAAGAACATGCCATGCCAAAAAGGGCTATGTTCCATGTAGTTGGATGGAGAACAGTCAAAAAGATATGCATGACCACTCATGGCACATCAGAGCTAGTTTTCTGTAATGCCTACACATCCTGGACCTCACATCTAACCTCATCTCCATCAACAAATTTGACCAAGCTGGGTTCAACATAGTTTTTGGAGGAGGCATGGTCTGCTTTCATGACCCAGCTGGCAAGGAGGTACTGCATGGAAAGGAGGCCAGCAGGATGTATCTGCTAGGAGAGCTATGTAGATTAGACAAGACATCAGTCCTGATCATGAGATCTCAGATAAAACTGGTCATGCAGGAGTATTGACTATCAAAAAGGCATTAATAAAGGACCTGGTGGATGGGCTAGTAGTAAAAAGTGACCTAACCATCTCCAGCATATGCAAGGACTATATATATGGCAAGCATACTGCAAGACCATATGATGCAATAGTTAAACTCAAAAGTGCACCAAACAACCATGTGCATGTCAACCTGTGGAGGCCTGCCAGTGTGCCGTCACTGGGAGGGGCCTCTTACATGATGGTGATGGTCAATGAAGAGTCATCATTCATGACAGTGTACTTCCTAACCCAGAAGGATGCCACCACAATACTCACAACCCTGACCATCTATCATATGGAGTCCAAGCACCAAACCAGCTAAAAGCTATATGAGATCAGGGTCAACATGAGTTGCAAATGGGTAAATGACTTGTGGTCGACATACCTCAGATCCCATGGCATAATACTCAAAGTTACCACCTCCTATGCACATGTTCAGAACAGCGTGGCTAAACGAGCAAACAGGACAATTCTAGAGGGGGTACAATGCATTCCTAGCAGAAAGTGGCCTACCCAAGGAGCTATGGGCTGAGGCAGCAGCTGTGCAGGTCTATACAAGAAACCTCCTGCCATTCTCACACTACCTGAATACTATTCCCAAGAAAGTGTGGACCAGCTGGTGGCAATAGGTGGACCATTTGCATCCTTGAGGATGCTTAGCATAGGCAAACATATCTAAGGAACTGATCAAGTCTAAGCTGGACCCTAGGTCAATCAGAACGCAACTTGTTGGCTATGCAAACAGCAGGTATTGTCTTATAAATAGTGCTCACAATCCATCATAACATTGTGAGATGTCATCTTTGAGGAAGGTGTCAGTCACTGCAGACTTACCATGCTCAATGAGAAAGATAACACAGAAACACCCACAGAAGCTCCTGAGCATGCAGAACATATCCCAGGCTTGCTATTACCTTGGCAACCAATAGTGCTGAGAATCAGACCAGAGTCACTCTATCCTAGTGATATGGACAGTACTACCCCTGACATGCCAGGACATCGTGATGTCACCTTGGTTGAACACAATATCTGAGTACCCCCCACACCCCTGACCCAGCTGCTGCACAGATCCACAAGGCTTGCCAGATTCACACCAGCGTTGATTGCAGCCTGGGACACCCTGGAACACAAGCAGATGGCATGTGACAATGGGGAGGATTGGGCATCTGAGGGTGACCCCCCCACAGTGCTTATGGCAGAAAAACCCTACAGGTACCTATCAACCCTGGATGCTTTCCACATGACAGACAAGATGAGTGTACCAAGGATGTACTCCAAGGCAATGCAACAATCTGACTTGTGGCAACTGATGATGGATAAGGAGCTTTGAGTAATGGAAGAGCGAGGCATGTTTGAGCTCATTAATAAAGCTTCAGTTCCAAAAAACAAAAACATCATAGGTTGCAGATGGGTCTATGCTAATAAGTACAATGCAAAAGGAGAGATTGTGAGGAGAAAGGCTTGCCTAGTGGCAAAGAGGTTCTTCCAGGTAGTAGGTGAGGACTTCGACAAGATCTATGTGGCCATAGTACATCTTGAATCACTGCAAATGTTGGCAGCAGTGGCAGCATAGGAAGGATTCAAGATCTGGCAGATTGACTTTGTATCAGCTTACCTCAACAGCATCCCCAAGCATGAGGTGTATATGTGCTTACCTCTAGGTTTTCTGGGAGGGGAGGAGAAGCTAGCTCATCTCTGGAAAATCTTGTATAGTTTGATGCAAGGCAGCTTTGACTGGTATTGGATCCTTGATAGCACGTACACAGATTTGGGATACCAGAGATCATGGGCAGACCCATGCATAAGGTTATGGACAGTGAGAAGTGAGAAGACAATTATAAACACATTCAACAATGACATGTTTAGCCTCTCATCGACTAAAAAAGGAGCAGATATTGCTAAGACAGTGTCAGGAGACTCCTCATTTCTTCCTTTTCTCACTCCTTATCTCTTCATTCTCCTTCATTCATTCTCTTATTTCTTCTGACATTATTTTATTTTACTGTTTCTATTCTTTCAACACTATCTGTTAGTACTACTCTCAGCCTCTGAGGTGCTCTGGTTCTTTAGCTACCATTCAGACAAGTGTGGGCCCCTCAGCACCGCTTTCAGACTGCTTATATAAGCCAGAGTTTGCCAGAGTTTGCCTCTATTTGTGCAATTGTTTGTGTAGGCAATTTTCAAGTTTTTAAGGTTTTGTTGTATTGTACAGTTGTTTTCCACACTTCAGAGGCCCCAGAAGTGTCCAACCTGGCATAAAGAATCCCTAGACTTGTTCTCTTTGGATCTCCCTCTGCCAGGTGAGTAGCTATCATGATATTGTCAGTATATATTCTAATACACTTTGGATCTCTCTTTGCCAGCTGTGTGACTAAGCCACAGCCTCTAGAGGTTGCCCTTACAGGCAGAGCTAGCTAAGGCCTATGAGGTAAAGAACTTGGATGATCCAACATTCATTCTAGGCATGGCCATATACCACAACTCTCACACCTGATTGATCTTACTATCCCAGAAGGTGTACCTCACATGAGTTCTTGAGTATTTTGGCATGCTAGACTGCAACCCCAGATACATGCCTCTACCATCTGAAACAGTGCTTACCAATGACATGTCCCCCAAAAATGAAGCAGACAGAGTGCTCATGTGTAACAAGCCCTACAGGCAACTACTTGGCACACTTATGTGGGCTCAAGCAGCGACACGACTTGACCTATTATTTGCAGTTACTCTACTTGCCAGATTTCAATCAAACTCTGGTCCAGCACACTGAAAGGCCCTTCTATATGTGCTAGCATATGTGAAAAGGACTATTGACTATTGCATCATATATTCCAAGGGGTTAGGGGGGTCTGTCAAACTAGTAGGCTATATCAGTGCTGACTACAGTGGAGATTTAGACACTTAATGGTCAACTTCAAGATATGTCTTTATTATGGCCAGCAGACCCATGTTATGGAGCTCAAAATAACAACAAACAGTTGCATTGTCTACTACAGAAGCCAAATATATGTCAATAACACACAGAGCCCAACAGGCTCTCTGGATGTACGATTTCCTCTTGGAGATAGACCTAGAACAACCACTCCCCACAAAACTCTACGTCAATAATAATTCCTCAATTGCCTTAGCCCAATCTACTAAAGGACATGCACATGCAAAGCACATCAATATCAGGCACTACTACATATGTGAACAGATCCAGGATGGCAATATAGAAGTCTCTCACATACCCTCTTCCAAAAACCTCACTGATATATGTACCAAGCCACTCTCATGATCCACACATGACTATCTAGTATGTCTCATGGGACTGAAACTGAGCAATGGTCATGCAAGTCAGGAGGAATATTGAGTGAGGACTTACACGCATATATATCATAGTATGAGTCATGGGATATGTTATTCCATTTATGGATACCACTCACACATTTTTACCACTTTTTAGCCACAGAAACTGGTGACCATTATTTGCCAGTCTTTGTGGTAAACCTTAATTATTTTTCCTATTTATTCCTATGACACACAGGTGCCACCCTCAGTCATACATACATTATACAGTGTGACTGAGAGTGAGCTGCTATGATATTGACATATAAATATGTATTAACATGTACCCTGTAGACTAATCACTGTATTATTCTACAATACCATTTGGTCTACAAAACAGTGGTCACTCACTGTAAAGTTTGCAAAAGTTAGAATGGTGGACATATTGTTTGGTATGATGGCTAGGGCATATGTAGTTTGTATTGCTGTGGTCAGTGCTGTATCTGCAAGGTTGGCTGTAGGTGAAGTTTTAGCAGCAAGTGAAGCTAGTGCTTGTTCACAGTTCCTGAAGTTTAGTGGGAACTGTCCTTCTTTTCTACCACCTCTCCAGTAGCACCTTCCTATAGTATGCCCTGTCCTTTTGCAGTTTGGGTTCATGCACATCAGTTTAAGCTTTTGATTTATCATGGCTTGTAAGGCAGCAACAGATGGAATCATTGACTTCTGCATCCTCAGGCACTTCCAGTGAATTAACAATCCTGGAATTAATTTGGCTGACATTTTGATCGAGTAAAGACTAGCTATGACAGTATTCCAGAACTCTGGTAATGACATCATAACAATAGATCTGAATGTGGCATCAGAAATACTCACTCCCTTCTCAGTAGCATTTGTCCATTTTGTGTGTAAGTCAGAGAGGTGGGCTATCAGATCTCCTCCATCTGCAAATCTTGTTCCACAGAGTGCATTTTCTGCTCCCATGGCTGCCAATTCAGATATCACAAGTTTCATGCCTCAGCTGCAGATCCATCTATCTTGATGCCAAGTCCCATAGGATTCTTGCAATTGTATATGAGAAGCACAAGACTCCATGCATAACAGACATCTCATTCCTTGAGAGAAGGTATATACAAGTTAGGCTTGGCTATACTCTTTTCAGCTGTATTGTCAATGGTGAGGGCCAGCTTAACTTCCTCTTCATCCTTGTATGTAGTGCTTTTCAGCATAGGTGTTGTAGTGGTCAGCTTGAAGATGCCGCCATTGAGATATCTCTTTGCTCCTCATGCACAGGCTGCATGGACACCTTAAAATACTAATACATACAAATACCTTCATGCATAACTTGTAGTTGCATATATTGCATTCTTTACCTTCAATATGCTTATTGTCATGTCTCTGCACTGTTAGAACCTGACAGTCCATAAGTCAATCTATCCTCAGTACAATATAAGTATATTGTCTGTACTACCTGACAGTCTGTAAGTCAATCTATCTGTACAGGTAGTGTATTAATAAATAATTGTGGTTCATTGGATTGGTGAGACTCACCCTCAGTACAATATAAGTATATTGTCTGAGGATGCGTTACAAAGTGTCGTCTGTATATAAACAGTAGTAGTCAGGGGTGATGGTGAATGGAATGAGGATGATGGTGTTGGTGGTGAACGATGTATGATCGCCGGTTGCTGAGTGCTAACACGCACTGGCTGAGTCAAGCCAGCACCAGCCCTGTGTGGCCACTCCTTTCTATCTTTGCTGACTGTGCCCCCTTAAAGCATCCCTTTGATGGTGGTTGCACTCACACACACTCACATTCGATTCATTCCTCAGTTCTCATTCACGTGCTCACACTCTCCATTCCTGGCCTCAGCAACAACTTGTTCAACACAGGCTGCAACCAGTACTCTGCTTTTGAATTGTATAAAATATGTTCCATCAAAGTGAAGTTTCTCCAGAAATATTGGGGGACTGTTGAATGTAGAGTTTTGAAACATTTTGGTGTCAGTTGCATGTGTGAGCTGTATGAGAAAATTTTCTGTGCAAGGTCAAGTGAGAAAACAGGGCCTATAACCTGTAGACAATTGTAAGTGTCTGTCCCTCAGTAGATCACGACGAAGTCCGTGAAAACAACTGAGGGGCACGTTCGTGTACGTAGTGTTTTATAGTCTAGTAAAATAAGGTTTAGTAAAGAATAGCAAATAAAAGAGTTGTGCCATGGTGGCGCAACATAACGAATAAAATACGAGTAAATGTAAATCAAAATAAAATGGAATAATACCGAATAGCGCTGACTAGTCATACGCTAACACTGTGCATGCTGAAGGTACAGGTTATAGGCCGTCATGTCATTTGGGTTGCCCGATAAGTATAAGGATTCTTCCGACATATGGTTACCAAAAATTTGTGTTAGGGTATTACATGAATCGATCAATGTATACTACGTGCGA
>QFEW01001170.1:0-24456 GCA_003316525.1 Termitomyces eurrhizus
GCACCCTCCCACTTGACTCAATTGAGCATTTCTGTTTCTGGCCAGGAGGCTGGCCTAGGGCAGAACATCCTCCCCTATGAAGATGTCTCTGTCATAGCTGCCCCCCAGCTGATCTAGTGCCTTGCTAGTAGCACATCTGAGGTTGCATCTGTGCAACCATTATCTGTGATATCCCCAAATATTGTGGATCTGCTCTTCCATCTGACGGATTTGTCTGTCGTGGTCTTCAGGGGATTTTATTGTGCATGCCGCTGCTGTGGTCTCTTCTGCAGTGACTGTGCATTGTACCTCCTTGGTCTGAAATGCTTCTTCAATGGCATCGTTGGTCAGGGTATTGAACATCAAGACTGAAGAAATGAAGGATGCATATTCATCACGTGGGAGTGCGTGAAGCATGGCCATAGAACAGAGCTCATTGTTGAGCAGTTCAAGAGTGTAGCCAGGTTTGACAGTTCCATCAGAGTTGAATCTGGGTAGTGGCCAAAGGGAACAAATGCGCTGCATGGTACCTTTCACTCGTGTGCACAATTGCATGAGTGTCTCATTCTCTCGCAATCGTATATTGAAAAGATTGCCGAGTGAATTGAATGTGGTCACATTCGTTCACCCAGAATGTGGACTTCATCCACCTCTTCCTTGATAGTAACTTGCTTTCGAGGTGTCTTAACCTCCTGCACTGCAAGTATTGCCTCTGGCTCTGCTGGAGTCGTCGTCACAGTCTCCACCTCAGACAATGCCTGCTGCGGCACTCCACTAACTATGCGTTGATGGTTTGCGGCGTTCTGACGCTGAACGTAGTCTTGCTGAGACTCATTAGCCTGACGAGGTGCATTGAGCAATTCCATTGTGTCCATGATTAATGGCGCTCGTCGGCGCACACTCATCTCACATTCTACTGAGTCAGCTGGAGTAGCCGTTGAGACTGCTGACCCTCGCGCCGCTTTGCGCTTAAGGTATTCCACTACTTCGAGTTCGAAGATGCGCACAAACAATTCAATATATTCATTCGAATCTGCACGGGGTACATCGTGGCTCCTAGCAGCCAGCAACTGTAAGTGCTTTACTACATAAAGCTGCAGACGCTTTCGCATTGACTCCTTCGCGACCGATGGATATCGGTCCAACACCAGCTGTAACTGGATAGACAAGGTCGAATGCGACCTTTTGCTTTCCTCATCGTCTGAGGATTCCAGCTCGGATTCTAAGTCCATAACTCTCCTGAGGCCGTCATGCCTCACCTGCGGCTGTTTGCCGGTTCTTCTGTGCAACTCTGGAATTCCAGGCGCTGTTGACGCCTTTTCCAACCTTACGACATTGTTGTCCTCCCTACTGACCACTATTGCTGGTCCTTGCTTCTGTCCTTGTGTCGTCAACGACGATGGTCCCGGTTCAGTGGCAGCATTGGCCACATATTCCAAATGCCGTTCCGTAGGCACAGTCCGGAATGGGGTGCTATGCGCAAACGCGCTGCCTTGTACCATTTCCGAGTACTGGGTAACGTCTGGTTGACCCTCAGAGGGAGCTGAAGAGCTCTTAGGCAATACCGGATACATCAATGAAGGCATTTGGCTTGCTGGCAGCGACACTCCTGAGACTGCTGATCTCTCTCCTGGTTTACCACCAGGTCATACAATGGACATCATCCGTGATACGGATAGCCCACCAGGCATTCCAAAGCTCACGCTGACATTGCAAGGAGTCTTTTCGTCCCACTTTGGCGGAGGTTGGTATGCTGACGCCAATTGTGTCTTTACAGCTTGAAGCACAGGTAGGTCACCTGTGTCTGCCGCTGGGAACGGAGGATCCGGATCAAGAGAGCCAGTCATGGAAGCACGTTTTCAACGTGATGCCAACAGAGAATCAAGAGGTTTTGATGAGAGTTGCCTAGTCAGTAACAAGCCTAGAGTCTAAAGCCAATAGCAGAAGATTTAAAAAAATGTAACCTGAGTTACGAGTTAGAACTATCTTGTGTGTATCACACAAGTGCTAAATCAGACTGCAGTATCGGATTTGACTAGTACTTAGAGTGAAAACAAGATGTTGTCTTATGTAATACTCTACTAAATGATTATAGTGTCGTTGACGCTAATAACACGGATGATTCTGTTACATCCGGGCTCTAAGACCCTATGTTGAGTCTTGGCCCATTTGATGTTTTTCTTGTTCAATACAAAGGCTACACTCTTTGTGTTAGGTTTATCAGGGTCTATCCTAGATATGAAGAGTAGTTGCCTATCAAAGAGAAGGTTCAGTTCCTTTGTCCTCCCCTCATCTAAGTGGGTCTCCTGTAGAGCTAGGATGTCTATGTCATTTTCTCTCATTATCTGATGCATGCAATACCATTTTTGCCATGTTGTCTGTGATCCACCACCTTTTATATTTAAAGAGGCAAAGGTCAATGCACCTTTCCTATTTCTGCCATCCTGTTTTGTAGTCAGGGGGGGGCAACCCCCTGTTTTGATCTGTATTGTCAGTGTAGATGTCGTTACCAACTATCTGAAACTGTGTCTGGGTCAGCCACGCTCCATCACCAATCCCTCCCAGGCCATCATCAGGGCTCTTGTCAATGGTATTCCCATAGGCCTTTCCTGCCTGAGTGGGAAGGAAACTATTACCAAAGTTGTCATTCAGGTGTTGTGTAAAAATATTCATTGTATCAGGATTGGGTTTGGGTAATGTTGCCGGATAACCAGAGACTTAGGCAGGGCTGCTGCCAATGGCACTACCCTCATGAATATGATGCTTTCCGGGCATTTCCCAGCTTGGTCAGGGAGCCTAGCTAAGATTACCTGTCATCCGTGGGTGCAGTAAATTCATCTTAGTTTACAGGTTCAGAGTGAGGAGATTTTGTATTTAGGGAGTTGTGGGGGGTGTGCTACACAATACTACCAATGTTCATAACCATTATCTGCGTGGCCTTAGAATCTACCTCCAGTTCCTCTGTTTCCACCCCTGAAGTAGCTGCAACGACCTCTTTGCTCACTTGTGAATCTACTTGAATGTGCAAACTCAACAGTTTCTTTGAGTGTTCTATTCTCGTTAGCCAGCCAGCCTTTGAGTGAGGAGTATGGGCAATTGAAGTCATTGTGGTCCACCCCTTTGCATTTGAAACAATGCAGGCAATGTTCCTCCACAACTAAGGTTGTGCTTCCATAGTCCATATCTGCAAAAGTGATGTTATGCAGGCTTTGCAGTAGGAAGAAGTAGCTTGGCCATGTAATGTTTAGGTGCTGGTGGAAGTACAGGTTCCACAGTGATTTGCATATGAACTGTTTTTTGGAGGGTTCACCAAGACCTGAGGTGTTGAGTAGTGGATTTCTATAGCGGATATAATAGATGTCGCTGGTCCTAGGTCATGTTGTGAGGTGTCATCACCTATGAGCTTACTCTTTAGGGATGCAATGAAGGTGTTGTTGGATAAAAGAGAGTCTGTTACTATGTGTGTGACTTCTTCTTTGGATTCACAAATAGTGATGTCATCTTTGAAGCTCTCAATCATGCAGAGAAATCTTGGGATGGAGGAGATGTATGGCAGGAAGAAGGCCAACAGTTCCAGTGTTGATATGATGTTGTTGTTGGACACAATTTTGAAGGCTCATTTGGATAGTCTGGAGACAGGGAAATGGAAGGGTGGCTTCTGCTGCTCATACCTGGCTGATGACATGAGGGGTTTCTCCTGTTGGGGGGAAGATAATTTAGCTCTTTCTCCAGTCATCTTCAGGATCAACTCCTTAAGATTTCACTGGTCATGACCAGGTTGTCCATCTTGCTGCCTTGTCAGCTGCGGACCCAGAATTTTGGGTCCAGGTACTAATCAAAGTGGGATCTCCATTCTGGATGCAGATTGTACCATGAGGGGGTGGACAGGTGTATCTTGGGAAATCCCCCAATAGGTGTTGCTGTTTGGGTCAGGTTGGCTGGGAGTCTGGGTGTGGACCTTGCAGTCCGGTCAGTGGGGGCTGTACCATGTGATTGGGCATGGGTCTACATGGAGGGTGGGCTAGATTCCTGCTCATCTGCTTTGTGGGGATTAGTGAGTTTAGGTCCCTTAGGTACCCATGCTAGGTCCTGGCCTCTGGTGTAGTTGTCCAGCAGTATAGACTGGGGAGGGAGGTTGACCATTTGTGAGTTCGGGGGTTGGGAAGGGGGGGTGGAGTGGTCTACCATAGTTGTATCCCCCTCATCATCATGAATCCAGTCCATCATGTCACCAGGGTCAGGAACAGACTGTCCAGTTAGGTTTGGGGTGGCTGGGTTTGTGGGTAAGAGGGGTCTGTCAAACCTGATGTCTAGTTCCTCCATATTCAAGGGGGGGCAATTGTCTTATTCCTCTTTTTCTTCTCGTGACACCATACTCCGGCTTGCTTTTCAGGGCTAGCTTCCTGTAGCGTCGTCTGGGGGGTGACATAGGTGTGTTGGTCTGGAGGTCTGGTTGGTATTTGTTATGTGGTATTCAGGGAGATCACGGTCTCGTGCCCCGGCTGGCTCCAGATTTCAAGTACCCAGTTGCGTATGTGTTCTCTGGTATATGCAGGTGTTTCTGGGGTAGGCGTTCCTGGTCAGGGTCAGTATGTTGATTTTGGGGGGTTATCTCCTAGAGGGATGCATCATGAAAGTTCAACATGCCCAGTTGAGGTTTGGCCCTCTATTGGTTTGTGTTTGGCTGGCTGACTTCTCCCCTGTTGGGTAGTGTGGTAGTGGGGGACTGGGGGGGGGGCATGTTGTGATCAGCCTGCTAAGGCAGGGCCTCTGTCAGAGGTGGAATCATTGAAAAATGCGATCTGGTAGGTCAGGTGCAGAGACTGCAACCAGTATTAGTGGTGCACATGGTGGTATAAGATCAAGGGGCCCCCAAGCCAGAGTTTCCCTGCCTTGTTTGTGCACTTGTTTGTTTAAGCAATTTTTGAGTTTTCAAGGTTTTGTTGTCTTACACAGTTTAACTGTTGTCTTGTACAGTTGTTTTTCATGCTTTAGAGGCCCTAGAAGCATCCAACCTGGCATAACAAATTCCTAAACTTGTTCTCTTTAGATCTTCCTCTGCTAGGTAAGTAGTTATTATAATATTGTTAGTATATACTCTAATACACTTTGGATCTTTCTCTGCCAGCTGTATGACTGAGCATAGCCTTCAGAGGTCATCCTTACAGGTAAGTTATTTACTCATTGCTCTGCTCCTTTTTCAGGACCTCTTAGAAAGCATTTAAATGCCCTCTCTCAGTGTCAACACACTAGAACAAAGCATTGTTAGTGCTTTTTTTGGCATTATTTGTACTAGAGACTGCCTTACTCACCACTTCCTCCTCTCTTCTCTTCTGCCAACTTATCACAATGCCTTTTTATTATTTAGCAATGCACAACCAATTAGGCAAATACACAGACCACTGTCCTAGTTTAAATTATACTAGTTATGTCCATCTAGATTATTCTCTTTTTTTTTTAATTTCAATACAATTGTCTGCTCCTCAATCAATAATACCTAGTATCATGGTAGCATCCCTATCTATTGGGTCTAGAAAACAACAATCATGGGTCTAAAGCTGCCAATCAATAAGGTGCACCCATTACTATTCTCAATCTCATTAAGCAGTAAGAGCCTGTCTCCTATAAGTCTAAACTCTTTGATAAGTATACTCAGTATATTAAGTACTTCAAATTAGTTCCTCTCTGCTAATAAAATGATGGTATATCAATTAAAAAAAGTTCAAGATATGATTAGTTATTTTGAAGACATTGCTAAAGAGTCAATTCAAATTATAGAATTCTTTCATTTTGGCTCTGAGCCATACTTCTATTTTTTCCAGACAAAATTTAAAAATAATTAAATCCTTCAAATTTGTAAGGCTTTTTTTGCTCAATGTTAATGTAAAATCATATTACCATACACTAGCAGCATACTAGTTAACTATGTCAAAATATACTATTACATGCCACTATTTGAACAGTCACTCATAGAATATAATTAAAAATATACAATGTCTACACTGACTCTCTGCTTGGTTTGGTCATTTCATATCTTCTTTATGCAGCCACTGAAAAACAATAACTTGGCTTGCATATGCTAATAAATAAACTACAATCAATCTCTTCCTTGGTGTTGTTAGTGAACACATAATTACACACCTACCTGTGCATGGCAGATATAGAAAATAGTCCGACAAAGAGCACCTAAGCCTGCATATATTTTAAATAAGTGTGGTATAGCACTAAAGGATTTTGTCAAGTGGTGAGGAGACTTGTAGGTAGAGTATTATTATCTGCTGTTGTTCACATCTCTAGGCAAGCTTTTTGCATATTTAATGAGTAGTAGTATACTGAAGCTTTTTGAGTTTACTATTTTTGTTGATTTTTCTGCACTTATATAATATATTCTTGGCAATCAAGAAAGACTGCTGTATTTGTGCTTGAGACTGCTTTCCACTCATTTTTTTCTTATTCTCTCCCTTCTGCCAACTCATTAATATTTAGTAGCATATTTATTTTGGAAGGCTATTTAGTTGCAGGCTAAATTTGACATTGGTGTTATCTACTTACAGCCGATTTTCTTATCAGAACTCTTGCCTAAACTTTTATTAGCAAGTTGTTGCTATAAATAGATATTAAAACAAGACCTAGAATATATAGAGGTACACTGAGCATCTATCTTTTCCTGAACTTCTATGAGCTTCCCCACTCTATTTAAACCTATGCAGCCTCATATTATTAAATTGTTTCCTCCTTTATGCTTGACAATTGATATAGTAGTACAGTCAGATAGTAGTTTTCTCGAAGTTTTCTACATATATATATTTTTTATCTAATCCAATTTTTGTTTTATCACTCTACAAGACCCTTTTTCAATCCTTTACTATCCAGTTTATATGATGAGCAGCCTTGAATATGAGAACTTTCTTCTTTGTTGCTGAGCAAAAACCTGCCTCTTTCAATGAATTCCTGACTGTCTGAGGATTAACAGAATTAGAGATGACAGAATTAATGAACTGTGTGGCTTGAACAGCATTATCTAGCTTTCCAGTAGTAATTTGACAAATAATAAACTGTTTGTCACATGCTATAAGCATGAAAATATGACTTCTAGGATGATTCTCTTTATTTCTCTCTAGTTTTTTGTTGATCCTTCCCACAGTGCCCTTTCTCAGGCCAGATTTTGCTTAGATTTGACACTGAAAATACTCCTCATTAAGGAGAGAAGCAACAGAAGAGTAATTGACAGCAGAAATAAATCACATGATAGTGGTAGAGTGTCAAGAAAGTGACTGACTAAAGTTGAACATGTCAAATTAGTACAAACAAGGTCACATAACATTGTTTATACTTCCCACAAGGTGTCTCTATCTTATACTGCTGAAAAGTGTTGAGAAAATATGAAAATTAGAGTGAGTTAAAAAAACTGCCTCAATAATTGAATAGTTTGTTTGATTTATTAATTAGCAAGTTCTTGTTCAAATCACATGATCTATATATCATCATGAAGCCAGGATGCAGTTGTATGTCATGTGATTTTTCACAATCTTTTGCTTAGGTAATTGTTGCACACTGTGTGAATCTTTTCAAAAAGGCCAAATATTAGGGCAGTTTTTTGAGCTAGTATATATATGACTATTACCTTATATTCTTGCATGGCTAACACTCTATCTTCATGTACAAATAAAGGAGCTTGTGAAAACCTGAATAACAAAAACAGTTGCCTCTATAAATTTCATCTTAGTTGAAGGTAGAAATCTGGGCATGAGTCTGATTGCTTTGACAGATCTGGAAATTCTAATTTCAAAGATGAGCTCCTTCTTTTCAGGTAACTTCTCATTGTTCAAATTGAGCACAACAAATGCCAGATTATTGGTTTGCTTTTTGTACAATTGTAGAGCATTCTTGTCATCATCCTCAACAATGAAATGAAATATGTTCCTGTCATCATCAACAATGATTCATCAGTTTCAATATCTGCAACATCATTATTGAAACTCTAAGCATTTTCTTTGATAAGACTAATCTCCTCTTTAAAAGTACCAGCCACTATAGAACTGGATTTTGAGTCTATATCCTTGTTGAAATTACATATATCATCTTTGACAATGTTGATGTCTGCACTAGAAGCATCTACAACATCTTGATCAAGCTTTAAATTCATTGTTGTTATTGAAGCCCCATATATTGTCCTGTAGGACAACAGATAGTTTAACTGTTGGAAATGCATCAGCTTTAACTTCAATAAATTCAGATAAGTCCTTCTAAGTAAGAATTATTTTGTGTGAGTATTTGAGGATTTGCATCTAGACCTCAGTTGGACACATACACATTGGAGAAGCTATGGTTCTTCCAAACATTCTTCCAGTACAGGTTTGCAGCACCCATTGCAGAGCATGTTGTGTGGGGTCAGGATGAAATAGGCATGCTTACTATAGAGATCAACGACCACTATTGCTGAGGTATGTCTTGGTCTACCATTTTTGACTGTATTCTCAAGCACCTACAGTTTTCAGCTGCTTGGTAGACTTAGAACTTTTCACAAAATAAAGATTCTTTTGATATGTTTTGTCCTTTCTCTCAGTTTCTTTCTCTGATTTGAGACAGATGTATCAAGAAGTATACACCAAAAGAAATATATTGTCTAGAGTGATCAAAGAGAACTTGGTTTGATTTGATTTAATTGATTTGCTGATGTACTACTAATAAAAAGTAAGTATTTATACTAATAGAAGTTCACTGTTGCTACTGAGCCAAGCCTAGCCAAAGAGCATTGAACTGGTAAGAATATAATAAGTAAATGCCACAAATTAAACTATATTCACAATTCAGCTGTCCATCTGTCAGGGGACCAGTCTCTCTGACAATGTGCCTAGTCCTAGCAGATTTGAATAGCTGCTCAGCCCACTCTTTCCCCTTCTATTTCTTGTAGTCAGCCTTCATGAGTGATATACATTGACCTTACTCATCATTGATTATTGTTAATCATACTCTGTTACATATCAGGGCCTAATTAGTAAAGAGCATGAGTAATATCACAGCCACCAACATATTATATAGGCAGCCTGCGGAATAAATCTTGTTTCCAGGCTGAACAATAACAGTGTTCTCCTGCCCTATTCACTGAATCAACTGTAAGCTTCTCTAGCAATACCTGATCTCTCAAGTTAGCCTTGCTGGTCCCTCACCTGACTCTTGCCAGCCTCTACACTTGCTTGATTTTCACTTGTCACTTGCACTGCTAGCTCTGTGATAGGAATTCCACAGATGTTAAGCATTCTTCTTATACCATCTAATTGTCAAGCAACTTCAGGTGCCAGGGGTGGAACACCAGGCTGTCTGTCACAGAAAAACTTTATCATTCTGAGTCCTTAAGCACTGCTGTTGGCTAAAAGCATTATTTCTAGTTGATTGATGCTATCTTTGCTGTGTGTGGCCATCTCATATTGCCTATAATGATTTGATCCCATGTGCTAAACTGCTTTCTATTCCCATGACCTCTGTCTCAAGCATGTCCCATGTGCCATGCTTTGTAATTGGTGCACTTAGTTCTTCTGAAGGCTCATCACTGGAGGCTAAGAACCATACAGTGGAGATCTGAGCCAAAGCAATGAAGCAAATGTCTGCAGAAGATACAGGAACTTAGAGATGTTAAAGTAGAATACCTCAACAGAAGAGAGTGAGGCAGAGATGAAGTCCCCCATGCTGACTCAGCAGAGGAGACCAGATTGGAGAAAGACAAAAGCAATGACTGAGACAACATAGTCCTCAGAGAAGCACTAGATTCTGTACAGATGCAGCCAGGCTTTATAGACCAGAGTTTCAGTATACAATACATTGAGAATGTGGCCTGGATAAACTATGCTTGGGGTTATTGCTCACCCCCAAAATCATCTTAGATCCATGGTCCACCTGAAGTGCTGTTGTTGCTTAGCCAGAGCAGCCTCTTATTTGATCTGATCTCAGCATGTAGGCACTTAGATAACCAACTTGGGCATTTCATGCCTTGCAATTCCAAATATCAATCCAAAGTTGCTGCTTTGAACACATTATATGACTCCTAGGTTGTATCTCCAGCATTCTACTGAACCTCAAACTTGAGGTCCTTTCCTTCAGCCCAGTGATGCCCTAACAGGTCTTTGCCAAACCACTCTTGTTTGTTGACTGCACCAAAGTCATATGCTTTGGATGTTACCCAATATAGAAACAAGGCATGTTATTCACATAGTATAGCCTTAACAAAGAGATGTGAAATTTTCGTACAATCCTCCAAACTTGTGGTGCAGATAGGAGTTCAAGTATGTAGTTTGTTGTACTTGGGTCAGCCTTTGAGATCTTGTATGTGTCAACAAGAAAGGGCTTCTAGTCTCAAACCTCAGTCAACTCATGCAGTGCCCATGCATCACTGTCACTCACATACATTCCATCTTGCCATAGTTACATACCCATCATGGATGGTAATTTGACTATTGCACAGCTTTCCCAACTGATTACTAAACATGTTGGGTGAATAGTCCGCTATAACGCTTTGATTTAATGCTCTGTACTCAACCAGAAATATGCAGTCTATTGTGTGAGTTTGAAAATGACAGAAAGAGAAAGAAAACAGATCGATCAGTTACTGGACTATGCCAATCATCAATGACCCGAGATGCCCCTTCACAAACAAATTTTGCACATGCACCTAATTAAGGAGATATGAAAAAAAAGCTTGTGTAACAGTCTAAGACAGGAGCACAAAGTCATCTTCTAAACTTCACAGGTTTCTCCCAGCCTGAAACATTGGTCAGTCATGAGATTGATAACGTGCAATCTTCATACATACCCAACTTGATATTGTGGGTCATCGCGAAATAATAATAAGTACGTCTCAAGCTAGGCAGATTTTGCGATTGCCGATATTTGATATGTCGCGTAATTACAGTACTCCTCCACGGATGTGCAAGTGAGTAACACATGAACGTTTCTGGAGCAAAACCAGTGTACCCAAATCCGGTGACATACAAATCTTGGCCTGACACAATGAAGTTGTTCAAAATGAGGTCATCGTGATAAAAGCAGATAGGATCGGCAGACAGATTGATGGTACCTTCAAGGAATTTCAACACCTACATCGTCCACAATCAGTATCTTTTCATGGTTTGCGCGAAAAAACCTTACATTGTTGAACTGAAAGTCCATTTGTTGTACAGATTCATATGTTGGTCCCACAGTATCCGGCCAGAAGCCATGACGCATCGGACCACCCCCTACCGGCCCGATCTTTCCATCTTCGGGGAGTGGCATCGTTAAAAGCCAATTAACCGCCTCCACGACGCGGGGAACATCTGCTTCAGTGGCATGTACACCAGCTATGTACTCCATGACAATATAGACTCCTTTCGGTGCTTTCCAGGCATCGTAGACTTCTGCAACTTTGAATGGTGCACTAGGATCACGGTTCGATAGATGATAGACATAGGACTGCGTACGAGCCTCGCCCAGACCCATATGTGGACCAAATTTAATGAGAGCAAGCGGCGCAGAGGTATCAGAAGGTCTGTAGACATAGTGAGAGGTGCCACGGCCGTTGATTTCGAATTGTTCACGGAAGTGAACCTGGCAAAGCTCAACGAGCTCGTCACGAGAAGGAAGACCCGGGATTGTTCGGGAAATAATGTCCGTAGAAATGGACATGAGTGCTGGAGAAGAAGATGTTGAGTTACGACTTGACCTTTATGGGCTGCCCCAAGGAGCTGTGAAAATTAAAGGCAGTGTCCGATCCCATTATGACTGCTAAATAACATTATTTAATTATGTAACGTGGATGCAGCACCCTATCGCGCACTCTCAAACTCTTTTTAAGACTTGCATCATACTTTGGTGGCATCTCTTCTATTACCCATATCTCTAAGGTCAACATCATATCCCCGCACATCTTTCCTTTCTTTTCTATAAACATTGCTATCTGCTGAGACTCTTCCCTTCCATTCAGGTTTCTCTCGAATCAAAATTCATGAATCATGAAACTAAACCTCCGGTACATGTGCAGCGGCAGCACGAGCGAGTGGCTGCTCTACGCGCGCTGATAGCTCATGATATTCCATGTATCCTCTGGGGTGGAGATGCAATGCACTTTATTCCGAATGTCAGAGCCCCGTCATACTTCGCTGACCAAACAATTCTCGTTCCTGATAATCTCTTGGAACGGGCGGTGGAAGTTTTACGAAAAATTACTTACAGACGCACACCCTTTGCGTTGAACTCTCTGGATTGGCAGGGTCCGACCAAAGGCACCTCGCCGTTCCCAAAAGGAATTCGCATGAAACATCGTGATATACCCGAGCACGAGCCTTATAAACTCTATCCAATTCCACTGCACATTACCCTGATTCCACAATCATATTATGGCATGTCTGTCGATGCTACAGAGCGACTGCAATCCTTACAGCTAGGGCCTACACTGTCGCCTCTCAATGCTGGTATACTCGTCCCGAAATGTCACACATTTTTTGAAGGTTTAGTACATTATCTCATGCATCCGCCAAGCGGTTTGGGTACCCCACATCTCCATGGGAGAATGATGCACCTTGTCGACATCGAAAGCCTACTTAATCGCCGAGTGGATTATGGTGACGACGAGCAATTCCCTCCCGCGGGACAGCTACATCCTGATGAGCGGGAGGTCCTCAAGGAGCTCCAGACGGAAGACGCCCGTTTTTATCTTGGGATATGGATGAACTCAAGAAGAACTCCTAATGATGAAGATATCCGTGCCTATAGAGAGAATCGTTGTGGCGTTGCGACGTAAGTGTAGTATCCTTCTCCGGTGATGCGAACCTGCCCTTACAGGCTCAGTGAATCGAATACACTTAAAAAAATCCCTGCCTCGCCCGTTTTACCCACTAAGAATCCAGGGTGAGGCGAGGTTTATTTCTTCTGCAGACTCGACTTAATGCAATGGACTAGGGATCGACGAAGTTATTCTGTGGCATCTGCTGTAGCAATGCCGAGGGTACGTTCAAGGGGTTTTATCCATAGTCCTGGATTCAGCACTGCGAAGACTGTTTTACCATTGTATCGAAGACTCTTACGGCGTCTTTAACAGTTATTGAGCATAAGTAAATAGTAGATCTTGAAAAAAAGAGCCTAGGATAGTAGGAAAGTAAAGCTGAAAGTCAAACAGCAATGAAAAAGAAAACTTGCAGAATTGGAACGCACAATAGAGTGAGCAGATCAAAAGAGTGGAAAGGCAAGAGATCTTTAAGACGTCGCAAAGGTAAAGGTCATAAGATGTTAAATGACAAAATGCAGGGTCACCGCAAGTGGCCCAACAGACCATTAATTTGATTCATATCCCTGCACAGACAAATAACATTATATATACAGGCATACGTACATTCGCACACCCTCAGTCAAGTATACACGGACTGAGGGTGAGCTCACATAACTACATACTACAACGAACACCATTACTCACACTACTTTAGAATATACTCACATTGTGTATTCTAGTTATAGGCTAAGAATTCAACATAGGAATTTAACATAAGATCTAATGATGACATGGCTTGTAGGCAACCAAAATTTCTACCCATGTGTGGCCATCCAAGAGGACGTCACTTCCTGCGGGTACATCCGTCACCCACTAGATCCGTCCTTGATCTGATGGTTGATCAACATGATTGCCGAAAAAGGCAAACCGGGTCGGGTGTGCAAAAATAAAAACGTTATCGCCCTTCTTGACGCTAACATGTCTCACGGGTCGTACTCTTCGCACTCTGGGTCGATGGTGACGGAAGACGAAGAAGACTGGGAGGACTATGTGAAGGGGGGGTACCACCCGGTGAAGCTGGGGGACATGTTTTCGGAGGGGCGGTATGTGGTGGTGCGGAAGCTGGGATGGGGACACTTTTCGACGGTGTGGCTAGCCAAGGACACGAAGTGACTTGCCTGCTCTGTGTGTGATGTGATCTGATGGCCTGCAGACTAGGGCGCCATGTTGCGCTGAAGGTAGTCAAGTCGGCGGCACGATACACGGAGACAGCGTTGGACGAGATCAAGCTGCTGCAGCGACTGATCACGTCGTCGACACCGCCGGCCTCGCATCCGGGCCGCTCGCACGTCATCTCCTTCCTGGACCACTTCCGCCACAAAGGTCCCAATGGAACCCACGTCTGCATGGTCTTTGAGGTCCTTGGCGAGAATCTCCTTGGTCTCATCAAGCGCCACCAGAACAAGGGTGTCCCTGTCCCACTAGTCCGTCAGATCGCAAAGCAGGTCCTTCTAGGCCTCGATTACATGCATCGCTGCTGTGGCGTAATCCATACTGACCTCAAGCCTGAGAACGTCCTCATCGCCATCGACGACGTCGAGGCCATCATCCACGCCGAGCTCACCACCGACGACGCACACCACAAGCTCACCGGCGTACCCCCCTCCAAGGGCCGTGGCGGAAACCAGACCCCACGCTCAGAGAGCGTCTTCATCACCGGTTCCCAGCCCCTCCCGAGTCCCTCCAGCATGTCTTCCCTCTCCGCCTTTGCTGACCGCGCCGCCGCCGCCGCAGGTCCCAGCGCAAGCACAAGCAGCTCCTACACCTCCAGCAGCCCCATGGTCGACCGCTGGGCCTTTGGCATGTCCAAGATCGAGCCCCACCGCGCGCCCTCGGACGACCTCGCCGGCGGCGTCCGCAATGTCTCGCTTGCAGAGTCTGACTCTGCCGCCGCCAGGCCTCCGAACAGACCCGGGCCCTCCCTACTCACCCAGCAGGCCCCCCCGCGCGGCGCCGCCCCCGTCCCCGTCCCCGTCTCTGCGCCCCTCCAGAACGAGCTCGGCGGTCTCGCAAAGATGAGCGTCGATATGGATGCGGCACTGACAGAGTTCCTCGAGGCGGGCATCAGGGGCGACGCCGACGCCGACGGCCAGGGCGACGAGTATGAGCGGATCACCGTCAAGATCGCTGACTTGGGCAACGGTCTGTTGCGTGCTCTGCCATTTCTTCTGCCAAATGTCGCTGACTCTTGCGTCTAGCAACCTGGGTCGAACACCATTTCACGGACGACATACAGACGAGGCAATATCGCTGTCCAGAGGTCATACTTGGCGCAAAGTGGGGGCCGAGCGCCGACATATGGAGCGTCGCGTGTGTCGTGCGTGGTACCTTCCTCCGAGCTTTACCCGTCGTTAACGTACCAACCCCCACGTAGATGTTCGAACTGATCACAGGTGGCGACTACCTCTTTGACCCCGCCTCAGGCTCTCGCTACAGTAAAGACGACGACCACATCGCGCAGATCATGGAGCTCATGGGCGAGATTCCACGGAGCGTGGCATTTGCAGGCAAATACTCGGGCGAGTTCTTCAATCGCAAAGGTACGCCTCTTCTTCCTCACGCCTCTCCTCATACTTACTCTTACCTCCTCCCCTTCTACCTCCCCTTCCGCACACGACACAGGCGAGCTCCGGCATATAACGAAATTGCGGTACTGGCCGCTCGAGAGCGTGCTGCACGACAAGTACCTGTTCCCACCGAGCGAGGCGGAGGCGCTCGCTGCGTTCCTCACGCCGATGCTCCGGCTGCACCCCGAGAAGCGCGCGCAGGCGCGCGAGATGGCGGCGCACAAGTGGTTGGAGGGCGTGGTTGTGCAGGGCGAGTTTGACGTGGACGTTGCGCGGGGAAGCAAGGACCAGGCTGCAGCGGGGACTGCACCGGGGACAGCGGGGACAGCGGGGACGGGGAAAGCGGGAAAGGAGGCGGGAGGGGTGCCGAATGTTGTTAGGAGGGACAGGGGTGAGGGAGGGAGGACACAGAGTGAGGCGGATGCGATGAAGCCTGTGGATGAGACGGTGATTCGGAGTGCGAGTGGCAGTGCGAGTGGACCGGGGTCGCCTGTGAGGCAGGCGTTGTCTGGGGGGACGGTTAAGCTTGGTGCGGCGCCGGCGCCGGGTGCGGGTGCGAGGAGGTGAGGTTAGGTGTGCTTGCGTGATGCGATGCGATGCGATGATATCCTTTATGACTGCTGTGATTGATGTAGTAGTGAATCTTTTTTTCTTCTTTCTTTTTTACTCAATTTTTAGACGATACAGTAATTTCCCTTTTTGTTTTCTCGTTTTTTTTACTCGTTTGTCCTCTAAACCTAGGGGTTTTCTTTTCTTTTTCTTCAAAAGTTTTCCATGGCAAATTGATTAATTTGCTATAGTACAGCAACTTTTGGTCTGTGACCCTGGACATACTTACGATAGTACGAGAATAAGAAATGAACCGGTTGATCCATGATGAGATAGGTTGATTCAAGGAAAGGTTTGATTGTGGCGCAAAAGAAAAGAAGCCTAAGAACATCATGGTTGTGGTTTCTTCGACCGTCGAGGCAACATTAGACGACCAGACCCTCGATAGATACTCGAGGAAGAACAGGGTTGATGTCATGTAAGCCTTGAGGGTTATCCTTTGTGTACTGACTGGAAGGAACCTGGCGCGACGTCCCTGGGATATGCGGAATGACGCAATGGCTGACTAGTCAGGAAGCAAAGGGTGATCGACCTAAAGCGTGATAGCCGGGATAGATACGTTTAGTAGCATGTGGTTCGACTTTACTCGTTGAACCTTCTAACAAGTATGGCGTGCATATGGCAAGGGCTAAAAGATTATACGGGGTGGCCGAAGCACTGTATCTCGTAAGACTACTACACTAGAGAACTTTTGAAAAGGCACCAACTGGTTCACTAGCGTCCCCGCTATCAACCAGGAGTCCTTGACAAGCAAATTTTCTTGTGTCTTGGTTTCTCGCGAACAACGCAACCATGTGCTTGCCGTGGCAGATCTGACAACAAGACTAAAACACCCATTCAATAATGGATTACGTGTAACCGGACATGAAAGCTTCTATCTCCATCCAATGACCGTACTCAGGCGAGTTTTACAGTGAAAGTCGAAGGACTGTCTGGAGGGCCGATACGGCCTGTCCCAACTCCGACTCATATATTTTGACATTTGCTAATTTTACAAAGGGTGAGGTGTGGTGGGTAGCCAAGAATATATTATCTAGCTCAACCTGTGTCCGGGTCATCTTCGATGATACGTCCCGTCTGATACTGGGCCACTTACCTAGAGAGTGGTCGTCGAGGTGAGACTTCCCTGGGGGTAAGTTCCACTTGCGTGTCTCTCTTCATTGGTTTAATGGCCATAACTAGCAAGGATAAAGTCCCATCCATGTATTATCCCTTGGAAAGTTGGAAACCATCGGTGCTGTTATCTGAAGTGCCAACTTTAAACAAGGCCGTGTGGCGAAATGGCATCGCGTCTGACTACGAATTCGTTTGAAATCAGGAGATTGCAGGTTCGACCCCTGTCTCGGTCATATTTTTTTTTCGCATGAATCACTTAAGTTTAATGATCGATTTGCAGTAACCGAAGGAATATTCGCGTCGAATTCAACCATTACTGCAATACCTGTCAAGTAATTGTCACATGTTTCTTACAATACAACAGTTCGTAAAGAAATGGTTTATAAAATTCAAGTGCTCGCGGCTAAATTCTAACTTGCACACGCAAGAAAGCAATCCAACGCCTTTTCTGGGTCTTCCCAGTGCCACTGGGGATCGTGTGATCAGAAAATGCGACTCAATGGACAATGGACAGGACGTACGAAATGATTGATATCAGGAACCATCCTGACCTTGACGCGAGTCGAACCGCGCATTGTTATATCGTTCTCCACAGCCCACGCTGCTGCGATGGAAAATGCAACGGACTTTATCCCCGCCAGGATGACATACTTGAGATCAGGGAAGATTATGAACGTCTCAGGGTCATGGATGGCTTTTCGGTATGATGCCTCGAATTGCCCCACAAAATGGCCTGCGGAAGACACGTCGCTGAGGCCATCTTCTCCGTAACGCACAAGTTCAGCCCTATCATCCGCCGGGATTTTGAACAGGGTAGGAACGTAGTCCGCAGATGATGATGATGATGAATTTTATTTTTACCGCCGGCAAGCCGCTATGCAGGGCTAAGAGGCGGGGGTAGAGTCTGTATCGTACTCTACTCCAGATATGTAGGTGGTAATCTATTTGTCCGTCGCCTTTCAACATAGCATTGTGCAGTAGAACTCTCTTCGCGTGGTTTTTGGTGATCTGTGTGATTAGCTTGGTTACGTCGCAGATCGCTTCAGGTGGGGCATGTGGGCATGGGGGTTAAGGCGGGGTCTTGGTCTGTGTTGGCCTGTGGGCCTGTTACGGTTCTCCTGCTCTACCTGCGTGTCCGCGTACACGGGATGTCTTGGCCTCCCGCGGTGTGTATTCCTAGCTGCGCCGTCCCTCGTTCCGTCGTAGCACTCCGTCTTCTTCCTTCCCTCCTTCCTCCGCTCCCTCACTCCCTCTCGTCTACCTCGTCCTCCACCAGGCCCTCTATCTCTTCCCTGTCTCTTTCCATCCTTCTCCACCAACTCTCCTCTTCCTCCTCGTTCTCTTCATCGTCTATTGTCGGCATCGTCTTCTGTATGTTCTTCGTACCCGTTTTTGTGAACGCTCCTGACTTTCCTAGAAATTTCACCATGGCTTCGATCCCTTCCTTGGTGCCCAGCAGCGTTCCCAACTCCAGCCGTTCGTCCGCTTCGCGCAGTATGTGTCGATATTCTTCGTATCTCGGGCATACTTGAATGATGTGTTCCCTCGTCTGGTATCGCTCTCCGCAGGGACATCCTATCGGCTCGTTAGCTACAAACTTAGCGTAGTACTCACCAATAAATGCGTGCTTTGTCCGACACTGCGTGAGCCTCCCAAAAACTTCTCTCGGGGTGTGGATCACATGCTCCCTCGGTTTCCACCTCGGACGCAGTCTGTTCGCTATGGCAAATCCCCCCGTGGTCGATGTTCTTTGCCAATCATTCGTCCACTTCTTCAGGGCTACTTCTTTCGTCTTCCTCTTTGCGTTCGTTAGCGTGACGAGGTCCTGTGTCCACATCTCCGTCCCCATCTTCGCTTCCTCATCTGCACGCTCATTTCCCTCCACATCCTTGTGCCCCGGGCACCATTCTACGTTTACCGTTCGCTCTTCGTTTCCCCCCAGAAACTCGTCAATCATGTGTGTGATTCTGACCATTTGTTTCTGGCCCGGCGCTGGCTTTGGTTCGTATGCTGACTCCACCGCCGCTGTATTGTCTGCAAAAATGTGTATGTGCTTTACCTGTGTGTTCCTTTTTGCGTAACTTGTGGCCACTTTTGTCGCCTGAGTCAGTCCTACCAGCTCCGCGTCATATACTTCCGCTCTCTGGCCCATACCTCCTCTGCCGGAGAATATCTCCCGTCCTCGGAAGTATCCGACTAACCCCCATCCTACGTTCCTGATCTCTTTGTCCGTCTCGTCCTCTTTCATAGATCCGTCTGAGTATACCAGGATTCGATCCCTGTCGTACTTCATCCCCTCTATCCTCTCCTTGTGTTTCTTCGCTTCCTCCGATTTGGTGCACCCTTTGGGTGCCCCGATTACCTTTAGCCGTCCATCATATTCCTTTGCCGTCCTACGCCATGGAGGTGAAATGAAGGGGTCGATTTTCTCACCTTCCGTCGGCTTGTACGTCTTCCTTGACACTCTTTCGAGTTGCGTCATCTTTGTCGGTTTTTTGCTTCTTGTCGTTTTCCTGGATGGGAGTGGTGGTGGGATCGTTGCTGTTCTGCCCTGTCTCCACTCCTCCGATAACCGTTCTATGATAGGATTAGACTCGCTCAACTTATGAAGTCTGTTTGCATATCCTCCGATTATGATGTCCAGCATAACCTCAACTGGTGGTACCGACATGACGACTTCTAGCGCCTTGACTGGTGTCGTACGGAACGCGCCTGCCATGTGCCTCAGCGCGTCGTTTTGTACTTTCGCTAGTTTGTCAGCATGTATTCTTTTACCTGTCCACCAGACCGGGCTCGCGTATGTCATAATCGGGGCTACGCACGCTCTGTACATCATACGAAGTTGGGATTGGCCCAAGCCACGGATCGTGTTTGCCAATATCCTTGCTCCTGCCACCGCACTCTTCGCTTTTTGCGTGACTTTCTGTACGTGCTGGTTAAATGTCAGCTTCCTGTCAATATGTAGTCCTAATATGCGTATTGTTTCCTTAGCTTTCACCGTCGTCTCCGTTCCATCCGGCATGGGTAGTCTGACCGTTGGGGAGTATCCTCTATCTTGTCTCCACGAGTGGTGCATCAGTTCTGTTTTCTCCGGCGCTGTCGAGAGCCCAACTCTGATTAGCCACTCATGAACGAAGATAAACTCCCTTCTCAGTATTTCTACGTTGATATCCAGTGAGCTAGATGAAACCTTTAGTGTGCCATCATCGATGTACATCAGCAGGGTCGTTTTTGTTGCACTTCTATTTCGGCGCCGTGTGTTTCTTCTGCCGTTCATTTCGTTCTGTCTCGCTTCCATTAGTTCAATGATCTCGCTGCCATATATAATTGATAGTATGGGCGATACTGGTGACCCTTGTGGGATGCCGTTCTTGACTTGCTTCATTTCTCCTCTCACTCCATCGAGGCACACCGCTGCTTGCCTGTCGCTTAAGAATGAGGCGACCCATCTCACCAGTGGCAGCGGTATTCCCTTGCGACGGAGTTCCCTTAGAAGTCGGGCGTGGTTCACGTTGTCGAAGAAGCCTGAAATGTCAAACGTTAGTACTGACGTTACCTTACCGTGGTTTCGCGCTGCTTGAATGTCTTCGATATGCGTTAACAATGCGTCGTTTGTAGAGCTGCTCGGGCGCCCTCCGAACTGTGTCGGCGGCACCAAATCCTCTCTACCCACTAGGAAGCCTATCCTCCTCGCTACAAGTCCTTCCAGTACTTTTCCTAGACATTCCAGCAACTGGATTAGTCTGTAAGCCTTCGGTTCTGAGTAGTCCGGTTTGCCAGGTTTTCTCAACGCCACCGCGATAGCTTGTCTCCAGGGTTTCGGATGATGTCCTGCCTCGACACAGTGGTGCATGAGCGCAAAGATGGTGTCGCTCTCCGCTTCCCATGCCCACCGCACTGTGTTAAACGGCTGTTGACTTACCCCTGGGGCTTTCCTCGTGCTGTGTCGATAAATCGCTTCTCTCACCTCTTCCCATGTTACCCTGATGTGCGTGTAGTCTCGTTCCTGAACCCTATATAGGTCTGGTTCCTCGTTATTTTCCAGTTCCGGTGGTGGCCTGAACAGTGCATCGCGCAAAGCGTCGCACTTGTCTCCATGTTCGATTGCCGTTCCACCGTCCCGTGTCTTTATCGCTGGTGACGGGTAGTTTCTGGTTCCCTTCGACCACCCTCGTAGTTTCCACATGTTTTCTGGGGTGGCCTCCTCCAGCGTCTCATTTACCCATTTGTTCTTCTCATGTTTATATAACCTTCTGAAATAGTTAGTCACCTTTCTGATTTCTTTGTTTATACCTTCGTTCTGCTCGCCCCATCGGGTCATGTGCGCCCTTTGTTCCTCTCGCAGCCGCATCCTCCTCTCATTTGCCTCTCCCAAATCCTTTGTCCACCATGGTCTGGCCTTGTCTGACGGTTTCCTCTCCTTCGCAGTTTCCTTTGTTGCGATTTTCATTGCTTCGGTGATCAGTTCGACGTCCGCATCCAGCTCTTCTGGGGAACGTTCAGTATTGAGCTTCTGTAGTGAGGCCCACCTTTCTGCGCTCTTCTCCATCTCCATGCTAAAGATCTCCTGCCAGTCCTCTGGCCTCGTCTCCTTGAAGTTGTATCTTGTGCCCGTTATGTTCTGTACTTCTGCGGTGCCATGGTCTATTACCCATTTTAGGGCAAAGTGATCCGAGCCGCAGGCCAGCGTCGGATCTATTGCCCATTCCCTTGTGGCATCGAGAGCCATAGCCTCCGCATTTGCCCATGTGAGATCTATCACAGATGTCGCTCCTCGTCTGCGGTGTTCATGGTACGTACATGCCCCTTTCTCGTTCATTAGCGAGTAGTCATGTTCTTGCATCCAGTCTACCAGTTCTTGTGTCCTTTCAGTCGGCGGGTTGTCACCCTTGCTCCACATGGGGTGGTGCTGGTTCCAATCGCCGCTCAGGATGACTGGTCTTCCTGTCGGAAGGTCGATCGTCTTGAGTCTGACTGATGCGTCACTTTCGTGCGCCTGTCGGTCCCTGCTTCTTGGCTGATTGTACACATTGACTATCGTAACTGTGGGGTAATTAGCTTGGGTTATATCAAGGATTTGAATATCCAAATCTTCAGCGAGGTCCGACCGCAGTGTGACCTCAAAATCTTGTCTCCTCTTTGCGTATGCCATTACTCTCGGTCTTTTGTTTGCTGGTATCTTCGCAGCTGGCAGTATCGGAATCCATGCTCTTTGTGCCGCTGGTCCCCTCTGCCCACCTCCTATTTCTCCCCACCATGGTTCTGTAACCAGTATGATGTCGAAGTTATCTATAAATGTATTCAGCATCGTGTGGCAAACTATATTGCTACGGTTTGTATTCAGTTGTGCAATTCGGATAGGTTTGGTTTTCATTTTGTGGGTTGTACGTTACCGGGCGTCTGACTCCCTTCATACTCTATCTCTTCCACCTCCATTTCGTCCCATCTCTCCGGTTCTCGGTCGTTTAGTATGTTCTCAAGGGCCATGCTTCTATTCGCGTCCCTCCCATCTGTGGGCCTATTGTTGCCAGGGTTGGGTTTCGGCTTCTCCGCGCTTTTGTTTACCTTCTCCCCTTGTGCCGTTGTGCGGTTACTGTCTTTTTCACCAGTCTCCCCTGTCCTTCCGCTGGCTTCTGTTTCGGTCGTCTTCTTCTTGATGATCTTTTTCTTCTTGAAAGTGCCGCCTCCTGCATCTGCACGATCTTTCTCCCTTGCTATCATTTGGTGTCTTCTCCTCTCAGGGCAGTTTCTCTCGGTCGCCATATGGTCACCTCCACAGTTGACGCACCTTCTTTCCCTCTTCCCCCCTTGCCTATCATTCCTGTCCTCGTCTCCCTCCTCATCTGACATCAGCTGTTCTCCTATCTTGTCGTGGTCCCTTTCGCTGTGCCCTCCTGCGCACACACGGCACCTCGTTTCATTCCTGCAACGAGACACGTGGTGTCCAATTTGCCAGCATCTGCTGCACTGGAGTACCGGTGGCCTATCTGCATGATATACGACCTCGCAAAAGTTCGTAAACATCGCAACATATCTCGTTGCCATCAGTGCCTGTGCGTCCTCTTCCTTCGCAAATTCGAGTACAATTGATGAGTGTTCCTTTTCTTGTAGGTCTGTTTCCGCTCTCATCCATCTGGGATTGCTCATCAGCGTAACACGGGACATGATTGGATTGAACCTTTCGATTTCCTCTCTCAGGTCCTCTGGTGAGTTCAGTCCTCCCTGGCCATCTCTCCCAGTCCATACCCCATTGATCCTGACCTTGAACCTTCTGTCGTCTGTCATCATGTCTATAGAGTCAGTTGGTATACCAAGTATGTCGATGAACTCTTTGGCATGCTGTCTCAGTTCCTCTCCCTTCTGGTCTTCTCGCATCATTATTATTAGGTTCTGGTTGTGGTTGTATTGCGCCGATGCCACACGTAGGTGTTTGGCATTTTCCGATTGAGCGAGTCGGTCGTTTATCAGGGTGACCAGCCTGCGTGGGTTCAAGAGGTTCGAATCAATTTTCTCGCCCCTTGGTACGACGATGAGGCGTGCAGGGTGATACTGATCCCTCGGAGACCTGGGTGCGTACTGCTGACGCTGGGGCTGGGACTTGGTTTCTAACTGGTTTACCTTTGTAGGTCGGTATGTTGGGCCCGTAGCCACAACTGTCTTCGTGGTCTGTGCTGTCGTGTGTTGGGCCTGGTGATTGTCCTTCTTCTGTTCTGCGTCTTGGCGTTTCACCAGGTTGCCTACTGCCTTGGCCAGGTCGTTTACCGTGGCTCTCAGTTCCGCTGTTTCCTGTAACACACGCGAGGTATCAGCTTTGTTGCTTTCCATGTTCTTCTCACCTGCAGCCACAATTTCCGGGATAAGCTTCCTCGATACTTCGTATGCAGCCTCTATTGCGCGTGGTCCCCAGACATGGTGATCCGAAAAACGCTTCAGCTCTCTGCGGAGGTTATCTAGTTGACTCACAACTATTGCCTCTGCTTCCGCTATCGTCGTCAGTTCCTCCATCTCTGTGTCCGTCTGAACGTCCATCGCCGTTTCAGCGTGTTTGCTTTGTCTCGTAGGCGTCCCTGGTTCTTGTTCGACTTGTTGTCCGAGTACGTCCGCATCTCGTTTTCGTCGCCCAAGAACCGGCCTTGCCGGTGAATTTATGTCTGGATCTGGGTCTGGTTCTCTTGGGTGCCCATTTGGGCCTCCTTTCTGTCTCTTTGTAACGCTTTCGCTGTACATTTGCACTGCGGACTCTCTCCTTACTCCCTTGTAGACCGTGGGAATTTCCCGGTCTAATGGTAGTGTCGGATCAAGATGCGTTTTTGGGTCAGGTTGTGATGTAGGTTGCAAGTATTGGGCGCCGGCCCTTAGGGCCATGATGTATAATTTCAGGGGTGCAAA
>QFEW01001175.1:0-15396 GCA_003316525.1 Termitomyces eurrhizus
GCCAGGAGTCATAATTGGTGCAGATAGTAGACTATGAAATAAGCCACTGTTTGAGACAGTGATAGAGGACAGGAACTTGTTTTTGCTCTCTGAATCAACATGGGTTTATAGTTAATTCAAATCAATCGATATGACAGAGATGCATCTCTAATCATGATGATAATGCTATGGACGCGATGACCGATCCGGGTCCATCCAAATCAGGTTCAATATGAAGCTCTATTATTGTGTCTTTCATAACGGCAGTCAGCTGACTTCAAGGGATGATGAAATATAACACGAGGCTACCGAGTAGGCAGTTGTTGTATCACACGTAGTCTCGCTCTGAACTGTTGTAAGTCCTAGATTGCGAAAAGTCCTCTACACTAGTACAGAGTCGCTATTTAAGGGATCCGCCGTATTATGTAAGGAAGATAGTAAAGATAACGATGGGCAGACAAGGGGAGATAAAGAACGTGACGATCAGAAGTAACGATTTCCCTAGGGAGGAACGGTCTTTCAGTTCCGAACGCAGAAACAGCTCAAGGTAGGAGCGGCGGAGGGCGGGAGGGTCCTTTCGGCAGCTCTAGGTGTTGAACTGTTTAGCGTATAAGATTATTTTGAATGATATATTCAATTTTTAATCTAGGATTTTTTTTATTATTTTTTGGGGAGGGTGGGAGGGTTAAAGCGAATATAGAGCTGGACAGAAAGTGAGACAAGTAAGTTGTTTCACCCGTATGTGACTACCGCACGATATGGCCCAAAAAGGAATAAATGAGATAAAGTCCTTATTCTTTCACCCGCCTTATCTCACGCTGAGCTAGCCGGCGGGGCACGTAGCTCAGCTTCCATGAAACAAGTTTGCTATAAAGATCTTATCAATCAAAGAATCAATTGCCATCAGTTCGGTCCGGTCTGAGAGGCGTGGGCAATGCCAGGGAATCGAGATTGAGGCAGGTTCATTGTTTAACAGCTTCTCTGACGTCGTATGGTACACGTATCCTCGACGTTTTTTTGGCTTTGTCTGACATCCCATCGTAACTAATCTTATCCAGTACAGGACTGGTGGCTTACACCTGAGTTATACTATACCTTCGTCACCCTCCCTTGTACTATCTAGAATGGCATCTGGACAGAATCTGGAAGCGCAAGGCTAACAAGGTGTTGTCGTCTTCTACAAGGAGGTACGTACACGCTCGCTATCTGTAAAATAGAGTTTTCTCATTCACATTGCTCGTTGTAGAGTTACGCAAACTATGGTGATGGGTTCACAACATACCAAGGCTCGTCATTTGCCCGAGATTCGTAGAACCAACAATAGATGTGAAAGCACAGAACACGTCAGGCAATCTACCATAAAATCACCTGCATGTGCCACATTGGTGCCAGGATAAAGTTGAATTATGGTCGCACGACAAGAAGGTATGTTTATTTTGATCCCTTTTCCATTCCGTTGGGCTCACACTTTGGCTTTTGCGAGTTCTTGTCGTAGATAACCATTTCCTTGCCATTGGCGGGCTCGATGCACTTTGGACGCTTAGAGACACACACTCACCATCTCATGGACGTTCACCCAACTGATTGCGCGCGCACTTTTCCCCGGGCAAGATTACAATAACACGCGGGTGATGGATTGTAAAGGGGTGTATAACTATGTGAGTAATACTTCGTCGATTTTGGAAGCGACGAGGATGCCATGGTCAAATGTTCTTTTTTAACCCTTTTCGTCCGTATATATTGATTATAAATGATGTAGGTTCATATGACGCTCCTTGGACCTGTAGTTTTTGACATCGTTCAGCATTTCGTTGAGCTTGGGAATGAGATCAAAAAACGCATTGTATGCCTCATTTTCATCGTCTACATACAATTTTCTCAATTCTTTTGTCTAGCATCGATATGAGAGTAAGTTACCATTTCCCCTTTATCCGCACCCGAGTAAGTAATATTCTTTTCCAGACGCTTCCCTTGCCTCAGCCTCCCACACAAATTCAAAGCCGCGCCTAACGAAGCTGTTGCTCGTCCGCTTCTATCTCACTGTTTCCGCCATAGATATTGCGTCGCTTTAGGTTACCCTCTATCCAAAAGTGGTACGAAATCGGGAACCAGTATCACCAGCGCTGGAACAGGACATTTTCCAGCAAGTCTGACCATGAAGATGCCTCCTCAGCCCGGGAGCTTTCAAGTTCAGATCGTGAGGGGCGTGTCGGATTAGTCGCCATGGGGTTCTGACGGAGAGTAGTATTATATTCAGATTGCCTGTGAGTACTGATAGATGTCCACTAATGAAGGAGCCAAAGTATTTCGTATATTTGTATGTGGCTTGCAGAGATAGTTCAACGAGGCTGTAAAGTTAAACTTTGAGAATCAGTCTTGTAGGTCCACGTCACCTTACGGGATTGCTATCATATTTCGGAAATCGAACGCCTCCGCCACGCAGGACGGTGATCAAGTTGTTAATCAAATAGCAGGCGCGCTGGTTGACAGGTTAATTCATTGCCTTGATCAGGAGGTGTTGGATACGGTTGAACAGTATGTTGTGGGATAGGATGTAGTTGGTTAGTTTGGGACGAGAATGGTATGTGACGTTTCTCTCTCCCTTGATTATCTCAATCAAGGGGCTGATCATCGATTTTGTTGGATAGATAGGTTTCGGAACTGCTTTATATTTACTCAAAGGTTATGACTGTTGATGGTTATAGTATGTGGATTTGTCTAACATGAGTTGATATCTCGTTTCAAATAGGGTCAGCAGCGAATATCCATGATCGTAGCCAGAAGGTGAGGTATTTTATGAAACTATAGAACCGGGGCCACAGGGCCATGGGGAATCCGAGATCTATGCTTAGTTGTCGAGGAAAACGTGAAGATTGATTCGATTATTTCATGGACAGTCAGCCGGTCAGCCTTACTGCGCCAGACGTTTCGCTGCTACTTTGCGTCGTAACCTTTTCCGAGTCCGTTAGGTTCCTCCCCTCTTTAGACGGCGTTACTCAAGTCATTTCCTGTTTCAGAGCACCTTGGCCTGATGCCGCCGCAGATGGTCATGAACGGGGCGTGACTTCACGCGTGACGTCTTTCATGTGCCCTGCCCCGTCTCGCAACGATGATGAGACGACTTTCGACAAGGACAGGCTCGTTGCAGATCCGCTCTACGCGAAGACGGTCGAGTTGTTCCAGAAGACGGCGATTGAGAATCGTAAGACCTTTACGGACATTTTTACGTCTCTTCCGATGAACCTTGTGAGGACGTGAGCTGCTATTGATGTAACATTTTTACCATTCGATCTGCTGAGTTTGATATTGACAAGTTGTGGCTTTTTCTGAATAATTATGTGCCGAAAGTGAACGCTGGCCACGTGATTCTGGGTATCGACCTTCGCCGCTTCAAAGGTCGCCTTGCGTGTGTACGCTGTGCCCTTATAGAATGTCCAATGGTGTGTTTATCTTGGTAGTCATTTATTGACGAATTTCTGACGATGCGTGTGCTGCAGGACTTCCTCGTCGACGAGAAGGATTTCGTTACTGGAACTAGTGGAGGGTCTCGAACCCGATATTTAAGTGACTTTGTAATATTTGTATTGGAGTAGTGCTCTCAACAGATGTTGACACTTGACAAATTTTCTGCTATGCTCCTTCGGAAAACCGGTTGGTAATCAATTACTTCATCGAGGAGATGGAAAAGGCTGTAAACTCGAAGCCGACATAAATACATTGAAGCAATAATGGCATATTACCACATCGAGAAGATGAGATCAAGACGAGTTGCAAGAAATCTGATTCTATGTAGGATAAGTCGATGGAGTTTCGTAACAAGATATATATGTATACACAGAAATTCGAGGAACAGGTCAATTGGATAAGAATGGATTAAGGAAGACCCACACAATTGACAGGATGCAATCAAACCAGCGTTCAGCAAGGTTTGCGTCATCAACACCGATAGCTTCATCTTGGCGACCGCCAGCTTGTTCGGCGAGGGGCTGACTTGCGACGACCGAAGCTTGGTTTGATAAAGCGATGCTGTGTCTCTCTCCATGACTAGCATGTCCATTATCCCCCTCAATACCTGTATTTATAATGTCATAGATCACTCCGCTTAGGTTACGAGCACCATTATGCTGTGTATAGATAGGCTGACAAGACAGGGTTAGGCAAGATAATCGTGATGAAGATACACTCACTTCGTCGTGTGTCTGATTAGGATGGAAGCACTGTACACGCAGCTGGACAAGTTCGATCGAATACACTGGACCGCTGGGAATCGAGCTGTTGGACGCCAGGGTTACACCGTAAGCGGCGTGTGGTCTAATATCCGAAAGGATTAATATAAATCTCATTTATACCTTATCTTACCCTGACACAGACAGAATAGATATATACCCAAGTACTAATTACATAACCCTCAGTCGAGTATACGAGACTGAGGGTGAGTGGTATACATACCAACGGACATGAACATTACTTACAATCCTACCCTAGTCATACTTACTTGTGTGCTATAGGTCTTAACCTCTAACACAAGCAAGCCTGTGAAGAGGTGTCAGAAATGTCCTGGGTCAAGCGTGTTAGCATTGTGTAGTCGATTGTTATTGCAACGGGGTCTGAAAAGACTGATAGCATTCTTGAAGGATTATAAAGGGTCTGCCAGACAACGAATAGTCAGCTCCATCCCTGGACTGGTGCAGTGACTGAATGTTTGCGTGATATTGTGTAGATTGCAGAGAAGACTTGATGTCAGCCACACAGCAAACTCATTGTTGTTGATGCGAAATGTGTTATTTACTCTATGTAAAGTAGTCCGAAATGGAATTCAGACTGAACTTTATTATATTTCAACTCCACAAATTCACAGAGTACGTGGGGCAAGAGCTACACTCACGCGCACTTTGTAAAAGTAGTGTATAATTTTTAATTGTTTTATTTGAATGAAAACTTAAAGTTATCACTCAAAATGGGCACAAATAAGTATTACTACTAAAGCCCGAAGACAATCTGTGTGCTATTGGCCTAAGACGTCCACTCCCTGGGGACTCCGAGCTGTGGCAAGTCGATTGCTTGCCCGACTCCCCCAATTTCGTCCTCTTTTTATAGTCCTTCCATTGATGCATGGACCACTATGTATGGTGCGTATTTCCGTGGCGTCGTAATACGTTGCCGTGCCCAGGCAGTCGGCTAGCGTGTTACTGAGCCTGGCTTGCTGGCTAATGGTTTGTCCATTCTCTGGTGTGTGTGGTTGCACCCCTTTTCACGGCTAATCCTTCTTCCACTGCCTTGTCTTATCTTCTCGTCCCTCTGTGCCCCTTTTTCCCTTCTCCCAGGCTTGCTTCGTTGTTGTTCCATGGTCACAGTGGGTTGGCGTTGTGGAGGGGAGGTACAAAGAGAGAGTACAAGGTATTTCGGGACGGAGTGATGGGATGGCGTGGTGGCAGTGCTGATTTCGGAGATGATGCTGAGATCTTGGTTTTACCAAGCACTGCCACTGCCTCGGTTATCCCCGATTTCATCAATCGTGGATTGCTGCCTTGTTACTGTGCGTTTACTGCTGTGGCTAGCTGGGTTTGGCCAGTTTTCATAAGTTTTGGGTTGGGTTTTTTGTGAGTCTGCCCGTGTCTACAGTTTTCGACTAACGCTTACAGTTTTCAGCGCTTTTGGGGTATATTGGGACTTATATTTTGACTCTTACTGTCTGCCTCGTGTGAGGCAGACGTATCACCCCAGACAATGAATAGTCAGCTCCATCCCTGGACTGGTGCAGTGACTGAATGTTTGCATGATATTGTGCAGATTGCAGAGAAGACTTGATGTCAGCCACACAGCAAACTCATTGTTGTACGCACAGCATTTGAAATTTGTCAAACAATGCTAAAAAGGAAAGAATTTTCATCAAAATGCACTTGTGGTTGCATTGACCAGCATCGGCTGCAGAGCTGGGTCTTTGAACAAAGGCTCGTTGTAGTAATATGTCGGGGTCTAATAGTGTCATCAAAAACCATGCTGAGAATTCTCGTGAGTGTTGACTCATATGTAGACCTCTGTCATGTGTGGAGCTTTCACATGAGTTCTATAAATGCCGTCAACAAAAATGTGGAGTTTTTGGTGCATGAACACCTCAAACGTCATTCAGCAGGACAAATCCATTCAACTATCATCAGATTTTGTGTCAAGTAGCTTTGAATATGATGGCAAGGCTTGTATGCAGTAGAAGTAGGATTTGAAGTATGTTCAGCGAAACTCAAATCTGCAAGATATGTCGCCATTGAAGAAGACCTCGGATTGGCTGAAGATCAAGGATCACCGGAGATCCAAGAAAAAAACATGTAATTTGACTGTGAGGGTTACAAGAAGAAGCTGCGAGGAACTCCAAAAGATGGCAGTGGCATAAACACCTCAGCTTCCCAATGGCTCCATGACAATAAGTAAGAATGAGCTCTTCTAGTGAGAACCAGCAGATTGAGAAGTTGTTAATATGCTCCATCCAAGTCAGGTTGTAGAATACAACAAGTATTAGTCCTCAGTCACTCAACGTATTGTGGTTGACTGTATAGTATTACCTGTAGAATACAACAAGTATTAGTTTACAGATATGTATGAGTGACTAGTTGGTGTACAAATAATAATATGGCTTACTCTCAGTCACTCAACATATTGTGGTTGGCTGAGGGTTATTCTGTGTAAGAAAAACTTTTTAGGAGATGTAAAGAACTACTTCTATCCAGAACATCAAGACGCTGCACTCTAGAGGGGGGGGGGGTGATGTCAGGGGACTCCTCATTTCTTCCTTCTTTCACTCCTTATTCCTTCACTCTCCTTTCATTCATTTTCTTATTTCTTCTATCATTCTTTCATTTTGCTGTTTCTATTCTCTCAACACTATCTGTTAGTACTATTCTCAACCCTTGAGGTGCTCTGGTTCTTTAGCTACCATTCAGACAAGTGTGGGCCCCTCAGCACTGCTTCCAGATTGCTTATATAAGCCAGAGTTTGCCAGAGTTTGCCCATTATTTGTGCAACTGTTTGTGTAGGCAATTTTCAAGTTTTTAAGGTTTTGTTGTACTGTAAAGTTGTTTCCCATGCTTCAGAGGCCCCAGAAGCATCCAACCTGGCATAGGGAATTCCTAGACTTGTTCTCTTTGGATCTCTCTCTGCCAGGTGAGTAGTTATTATAATATTGTCAGTACATACTCTAATACACTTTGAATCTCTCTGTGCCAGCTGTGTGACTAAGCCACAGCCTCTAGGGGTCGCCCTTACAGCAGAACAAGTCTCTATATTTTGGTCTGGGAGCCCCTTTCAGCCTGCTTGAGCCCTTTCTTGCCCCTTTAAGTCCCTCCTCCACTGGATTACTCCCTGCTCCTCTGTTGCTTCTATAACCCAACCAGCCCCCTCAGACACTTCCTTGGATGCTTCTGCCCCTCAGGATGATGCCTGGGGTTGCTTGCTTGCTCTAGAGACTCAGGTGCAGACTACTCAAGCTTTCCTCACCCTCCACACCACTGAACTTGCTGGATTATGTCAGGCCACAGATACCATCTCCCGTTCCCTTCAGGCCCTCTTAGAGCATCTCCCTCTCACTCCTACCCCTCTTCAGGCACCTCCAGTGAGGGCTGACACACCCCCAGCCTCTTGCTTTGGGGCCTCCCCCCCAGTTCATGCCAATATTCCTTGCCCAGGACTCCCAGATGCATTCAATAGTGACTGGGCAATAGACAAGCGTTTCCTGCAGTCCTGCATCACCTATATTCAGCTCAGTAGTGAGGCTTTCCCCTCTGATGCTCTCAAGATTGCTTGGGTTCTTTCTTACATGAAGTCTGGGCAAGCTTCAATATACATGCTACGAGTCTTTTGATGTTCTGGAGGAGTGGAGAGTTTTGGAAGTTGGGATCAGTTTGAGAAGAAGTTTTGGACAGAGTTCTTCCTCTTGGACCCTGCTAAGGTGGCAGCCCTCACTCCAAGATCCTCATTGATATGGGCAGGGGAAGCGGACCTTAGATGAGTATATCAACTCCTTCAGAGCTCTTGCTGAACAGGCCTGCTATCCAGATGGTCTTCAGCTCTGTCTCACCTTCTGAGATGGCTTCCTTCCCTCTCTCATGGACTGGATTGACAGCATGGCTGAGGGATGACCTGACAATATGAGTATTGAGACCTGGTATCAGGTAGCACATGATCAGTGGCAGCTCATGGAGTTATGACGTGAGCTCTACCATAGAACCGCCCCTCGCTCCACCTCACAGGCATCTTTTTCTGCTTGTCATCCCATCCAGCCTTCCCTTCCATTTTGCACTCCACCTTCAGCTCAGGTACCTGCAGTGTGTCTCCTCCCTCTTGGGGTACCTATAGATGTTGATGTCTCTCGTCAATGTTCCTCCCTTCTTCTCCTCTGCCATCACTGTGGGAAGCCTGGTCACTTCACTCAATATTGCCCCCAGGGGTTGGAGGTGTGCTATTTCTCAGCTTTAGAGCAGGAAGAGCTCCTTCTCCAGCTCCTTGCTGCCCAAAACATTTGAGAAAACCCCTCTCCAGATGAACAGATTGAAACAGAACCTTTGGAGGAGTTCTTGGGTCCTGTGGAAGCTGTAGCAGAACCATTGGATGGGTCCTTTGGTTCTGCAGGGGAGGGCTTTCAATAGAGCAACAAATGAGTTGTATGCCTCCACCGCCTGGTGCTAATTGGTTTACATGTCTATCAGTAGAATCTTCTAATATATCGCTCCCTGTTCCTGATTCTCTGACTGAAACTATAAGCACCCCCTTGGTCTAAGCCTCAGCTAAGACTTCCTCTCCTCCTTCTTCTGTCTGATGACCATGTGTCCCAGCTTGGAAATGATGCCTTCCTTGCCACTATGTTGTTGCCTTCACTCCCTCTTCCAACTCTCTGCATCTGAATGTGGAGATTGAGACAACTGACACTCAGCAGACTCAAAGCATCATAGCTCTCTTGGACAGTGGTGCTACTGGACTCTTCAGCTCACTACCTGACCCCTCTCTCATCCTATTCCAGTCTATAACATTGATGGCACACTCAATGAAGCTGGATCCATCTGCTCAGTGGTGGATTTAGTCCTTTGCTATCAGACTCATTCTGAGTATGCTGTCTTTGCAGTCACTGGCCTAGGAAAGCAGGACATAATACTTGGGTTCTTCTGGCTGCATGATCACAATCCTAAGATTGACTGGGCCAAGGGTAAGATGAGCATGAGCTGCTGCCCTTGACAGTGTTCCACACGTGTCAACAAAGTTAGAGAGGAGCATAGAGAGTCAGTCCATGAGCATGCTGCTATCCGGGCTTGCTGAGTTGAACACCTCCCCTTCGCAGACCTTGACCTACTAGATTCTCCTCCCTTGGCATTCCCTTATAGAGAGGCCCTCTATGAGGATGGTCAAGATGTAGTAAGTGAAGCCCAGATAGAAGATGGATGTGAGGGTGAATGTGGGTGTGTGTAAGGGCAATCTGTAGAGGCTCTGGCTCAGTCACACAGCTGGCAGAGGGAGATCCAAAGTGTATTAGAGTATGTACTGACAATATCATAATAACTACTCACCTGGCAGAGGAAGATCCAAAGAGAACAAGTCTAGGGATTTCCTATGCCAGGTTGAATGCTTCTGGGGCTTCTGAAGCATGGGAAACAACTGTATAGTACAAGAAAACCTTAAAAACTCAAAAATTGACTAACCAAACAGCTGTGCAAACAAGGCAGAAAAACTCTGGACTTTAGAAGTCAGAAAGGCAAACTCTGGCTTATATAAGCAGTCTGGAAGCGGTGCTGAAGGGCCCATACTTGTCTGAATGGTAGCTAAAGAACCAGAGCACCTCAAGGGCTGAGAGTAGTACTAACAGATAGTGTTGAAAGAATAGAAACAGTAAAATGAAATAATGTCAGAAGAAATAAGAGAATGAATGAAGGGAGAGTGAAGAGATAAGAAGTGAGAAAAGGAAGAAATAAAGAGTCCCCTGACAGTGTGCTCCTGACCCAGAGTCTCCAGACAAGGCTATCAAGACAGGTGATAGGATTTATGCAACTACCTTATGACCTCCACCAATGGTAGCGGAGATTAGAGCTAGCCAAACTACTTTCCAGCAGCTAGCTCAGGCATTTGCTGCCAACTCTGCTCCTAAGTTGTTTTGAGATGCAGTTCCTCATCACCTGCAAGACTTTGAGGATATTTTCTCTAAGGCATCATTTGACTCCCTGCCAGAGCATAAGCAGTGGAACCATGCAATTGAGCTTATGCCCAATGCTGAGCCCTCTAGCTGCAAGGTCTATCCTCTCTTTCCCAGAGAACAGGATGAGCTTGATGCCTTTTTGCAGGAGAATTTAGACTCTGGTTGCATCTGTCCCTCAAAGTCTCCAATGGCCTCTCCAGTCTTCTTCATTAAGAAGAAGGATGGATCTCTATGTCTGGTTCAGGACTACTGAGTCTTGAATGCGATGACGGTGAATAATCACTACCCCTTACCACTCATTTCAGAGCTTGTCAACAACCTCCAAGGTGCATGCTACTTCACCAAGTTGGATGTCCACTGGGGCTACAACAATGGTGCATCAAAGAAGATGATAAGTGAAAGGCAGCATTCTGACCAAATCATGGACTCTTTGAACCTCTGGTAATGTTCTTTGGCCTCACTAATAGCCCTGCCACCTTCCAGACCATGATGAATGACATTTTCTGAGACCTCATAGCGGAAGATGTTGTGTGTGTATACCTTGACAATATCCTCATCTATACCAAGACTCTAGAGGAGCATTGTTGGATTATACATATTGTACTGGAACGTCTTTGCCAACACCAGCTCTATTTTACACCAGAGAAGTGTGAGTTTGAGCAGACTAAGGTTGAATATCTTAGACTGATCATCTCTTATAGAATGGCTGAGATGGACACAGTCAAGGTGGCTGGTGGAGTGGAGTGGCCAGAGCCTAAGAACAAAAAGGAGGTTCAGGCCTTTTTGGGTTTCACCAACTTCTACTGGAGGTTTATTCAGGATTTCTCACACCATGCCCAGCCCCTCTTTGATCTCACCACTAAGAACACTCCTTGGCACTGGGATGCAGCACAGCAGACAGCCTTTGATGCCCTCAAACAGGCAGTTACTTCAAAGCCTGTCCTCCTATTCCCAGATGATGACTCTCCCTTCTGTGTCAAAGCTGATAGCTCAGATTTTGCTACTGAAGCTGTTCTCTCTCAACAGTCAAGGGAGGATGGTAAGTGGCATCCTGTGGCTTTCTACTCCAAGAGTCTCAATGCTGTGGAGCAAAATTATGAGATCCATGACAAAGAGATGCTGGCTATCATTTGGTCATTTGAGGAGTGGCAACATTTCATTGAGGGTGCCAGATATAAATTTGAGGTGTGAACTAATCACAAGAACTTAGAATACTGTTGGACAGCCAAGAAACTTAACCACCGACAGGCTCGATGGTCCTTGTATCTGGCCAACTTTGACTTCTCTCTGCATCACAAACCCAGACAGAGCATGGCCAAGCCAGACATGCTTTTTAGGGGAGCAGACTATGGTGCAGGAGCTAGTAACAATGACAATATTGTACGCCTGCAGCTAGAACTATTTGCCATCCATGCTCTAGAAGGTGTGGTTGGCCCGGAAGAAGAAGTGAGCATCCTTTGAGACATCAAATAAGGTAACTGGGAGGGTGCTCAAGAAGATTTGGTAGCCAAGGCTGCCATGGCCTTGCATGCTCAAGAGAAAACTGGAGTGAAGTCCATCTGCACCAACGAGTGATCTTTGGAGAATACTTCCTGGGGACTCCGAGCCATGGCAAGTTGATTGCTTGCCCAACTTCCCCAATTTCCTCCTCCTTTTATATCCTACATTCCAATGCATGGACCACATTGTACTAGTGCGTTTAGCCAGCTTTTCATCCTGTAACCACTGCTGGATATTTGGATTGTTGTGTTGCCAGGTCTGGGCTCCGATAACTGCATTGCTATCATTTGGTAGTGAGGCTAAATGTTTTTCCACTGATTTTGTTGGCTAAACTTCATTCCAGTTCCCCTTCCTTACTTCTCTGTTCCTCTCCTGGAGCTCCTGCTCTTGTTTTGTAGCTGCGTGGTTGTGGTGTGTGGTCATAGCAAGATTTTGTTGAGGGGCTGAGAGCGAAGTGGGGTATTAGTGGTGAGTTGTCATTCAGAGATAAGCAGTTGATGGGATGACACTGGATCTGATGGGATTTGATTTCAGGATGTGTCCTGAGATCTAGCCCTTGCCGAGCACCACCACCTGTTGGTTATCTCCTTATCTCCTTGATCAGACATTTCTGCATGTTGCTCCTCACTGCCTATGTGCTGTTCATCATTGTTACATGTCGTGGGTCTTTCTCAAGATAAAGGCTCCCACATCTACAGGTTTTGATGCCTGCTTACAGTTTTTGGCAGATATTTATATTTTTGGGAGCCTTTTCATCTTTTGCCTGCCTTGTTTTTAGAGGCAGTTGTATCACCTCCCTCACACTATGTAATGACTGTCCCCAGTCATTGTAGTTCACTTGATGAGCTCCTGCTTTTTCCCACTTAGCCACCTCTTTCTTAGGCAAGCTAAAATTTTCTTTCGTATCTGCAGTAGATAGAAAATAAATTTCTTTGCTTTTCCCTTGCCTGAGCGCTCAATCATACCCATACTGGCTTAAAAACAACAATGTTTGCCCTCATTTCTGAGTATGGCTCCTTCTGGTGTTTCTACTGCTCCTCGCAAGTCTGCAAGTGCTAGACCATGCCCTCAAGTTGTCATTTCAACTCCTCCCAAGCCATCTGTTCCTCCTCCACCAATCCTGCCCATGCCAACTGACTATTATGGATTGTTTCAGTGTGCTGTCAAGCACGACAGTAACAAGGTCATAACATCTGTTTTCAATACCCATGGTTTGCAGAAGCAGCCATGGGTCTTTGTGCAATGGCCAAGTCATTTTCCAGCATTCCTGCTGACCATGCCTGGTTTTTAGGTGGTGCTGGCTGGGTCTGTTTTTCCCTTTTTCCTTTTTCTTCTTTTGTCTGACGCTTTTCACAGCGTTGATACAATGCTGTACTAGCAGTCAGAGACACAACATGCACCAGAAGTCAAAATAAACATTTAATCATAAGGCTGAAAACTGTAAGCCTCCTGGTAGCAGTCTCAACACATCTATATCTCCAAAACATCTCAATAAATACACAGAAAAGTACAGAACAACAGGCAGGGACCAGCTCAAACTATCAGCTCAACAATAGTCCAACCACTGTTATGAGGAGGAGAAGCATGGAAGCTAGCAGAAGTGACAAAATGAGATCAAATTATGATGATCTAGATCAAAATCTGATCTGACAATAACATGACTGAAAAGAGAAAGGGAAAGAAGCATGGAGGGATGTCAAAAGAGATAAATGGAATGGTGGCACATGCATTGAATGGAGGAAGGAAGAGATGAATGGAATGGTGGCACTGAAACATGCATTGAATAGAGGAAGGAAGAGATGAATGGAATGGTGGCACTGAAACATGCATCACCAAAATGGAAAATGGAACAACAAATTAGGTCAGGAATGCTGGGAGGTCAAGAGTAAAAAGTCAGGTGATTGAGTGGTCTGTGCATTGGAAAATTAGTATAAATAGTCCAAGTAGAGTAGAGAATAACCAGGCATTTAATAGACAAAGGCTCAGTGGTTCCCAGGGAGTGAATCATCTAGGCTAGAGTTTGTTGAACACCTCTTATTGGAAGTCTATTGGTAGACAAAGGCTTGGTGGTTCCCAGGGAGTGAACTGCTTAGGCTGGAGTTTATTGAGAATCTTCTTCTGCCCATCAGAATATTTGATATTCTGTGAAGCACCCAATACATCAAGTTTTTATCATCAAGCATCAGTGTGGATTAGAGGAAACTTTCTGAGACTTCAAGAAAGCCCCAGAACTATCAGTAATACTTATACCAAGTACTACAGCGTTTTGCAAACAAGAGCATCTTCAGTCGTCTCTCTGAACAGAGAGGTCTCTGTGAGACCCTCTCCGAGATTCTCCCTTTGCTTGATCATGGCACTGCTGATGATTCTGGCAGTGTCAAGGCCTTCTTTTCTTTTGCAGACACCCTTATTGCTACTGGCCAGCACAAGAGACTTAGAAGAGAGTGTGAGGAGGTAAGCTCCTTTTCTAGCTCATAGCCCCCTGTTTAGTCCTCATTCTTTGCCATTACAGGCACAGCACCAAGCTCAGGACAAAGATGTCAAGATGCTTGGTACACCAGTTGCTCATTCCGCCAAACGTTGTGCTAATGTAAGTCTCAGCTCGCAAGCTTGACTTAGTCGTCTGTCGTTTGGATACCTTAACACTATCTCTTCCTCCTCCTCAGGTCAAGCCCAAGGGCAAACCAAAGGCAAAAAAACTGAAAGTGCAGCTATTGCTGGGTGCATTTTCTGCTACTTTGTTGCCTTGGTTTTTGCTAACTGCCTGTCGCTCAGCTAATCATCTTCCTGGAAATGAAGCTGTGCTAGCGCTGCTTTGCAAAGTTGATCAGGTTCTTGAGTCCATTCAGCTGGCTGACGACAATGAGATGGTTCTCCATGCCGACCTCCAAAAGCATTTTGATGCTGTCGACTTAGCTGTGCAGCACCAGCTCTACCAACTCGACATCTCTCTGCAGACTTTTAAGCTCATAGCAGACCATCATGCTTGTCTTAGCAAGACTCTTGGCCCTTCCAAAGTTGATCAAGCAGGCTCCCTGCTGCATGCTCTTCAAGTCTCTCTGCTGGTTTGTCCTTACAATCTGTCTGTGTTCATCTTTGTTAATTAGCTGCTTATTTTACAGTCTGGTAACAATGATTCCAACATTGACTTTCAGGATCTCCCACAGGACGGACCCAAAGATGCTGTGGCATTATAAATGTCCGCTGTGTTGCAAGCACAGGTTTTGTCTTTGCTTAGCGTAGTCTTATAACACTTCCCTCTCTCTCCTTTTATTCCGTAGCCCTCAATAAATTCCTTAAATCTGATACGTGTGATTATTAAGTCTTTTAAGATTTATGACTTGCTTGAACACATTTTGTTTTTCTTTTTGAATTTATTTATCTTCCCCCCTTTCTGAGGCTCAAGCCCTCATGCGTTGGTACCTCGTGCTTAGTTTGTCCTTTCCTCAGTTTCAAACCTGAATGCTTACTATTTTAGTCAACGTTTTCAGTTCTTTGCTGGGTTCAAACTCACACGTTGGCCTGCTATGCCCATGTCTATGTAGAACTTTTGTCCCCTATCCAGTTTCAAACTCGCATGTTGATGTATTGCATCAACACTCAACTCTTTCTTAGACCATGGACTAGGTTCATACTAGAACGTCGGTGTAAGGGCGACCTCTAGTGTCAGGTTCCGCTGAATCGGGGGCTTTCCGGGAAAGCGACGCCCTTACGATGCGGACTTGATCTACAGATACTCGGGTGTC
>QFEW01001177.1:0-19105 GCA_003316525.1 Termitomyces eurrhizus
ACGTATTTGTCATGCAAAGGTTGACATTCCTGGAATCAAATATCCCAAGAATTTCAAGGAGGCGGATAAGCCATGGATTATTCTGAAAAATGCTTTCACCACGGAGGATATCTTTCGCTTGGAAAACGAATCCAAGGTCTATGATGTGTTGAATGAAGGCCGCGTATGCTCAATTCCCAAAAAGTTTGGCTTCTTCCTGTCAATGGATCCCTCGAATAAGGATGCTAATTTTGCCGCTCTCCTGCTTGAGGATAAAGGGCAATCTCTTGCTTATATGAAGGCTAACTCACCAGGAATGAAATTCCGTGTAACACGGAGAGAGAAGTTCGTCTTTTCTTGTGCAATATTGACTGATCTCATGCGAGTCTACCTTTTGATCAGAGTAAAATTCCATACTCTGCTGAGAACAATACATGACGCTGGTTACTTGCATGGCAAGTTGACGAAGGACTCGCTTTTATTCACGCATGGACGACACGATATATCTATTATTGGGTTTGGACATTCAACAAGCCTTAGGTACAGCCACACAGGATCAGGTACACCCAAACCAACTGAACCCGACTGGCAATTTGAACAAAAGAAGGATGAACATAGAAGGATGAGATTGCTTCTGGGGCCATTTTCCACTCGAAAAATCACTGTCAAAGAAAAGGATGCCCGATTCGCGGCGAGACGTCTGGCCAATAAGAGTAAATCCATGGTCCCAATCCGCATCAAGTCTAAAAGCAGAAAAAAAGGAGACAAGGAGGCAGTCATTCGAAAAGGTTGAATCTTGTGTAGTCATTATCGAGTTCGAGTAAATCAGTTTGTCAATAGAAGCTTCAATGAGGATATGTGCGCGGTAGAGTGAGATACGTTTCAACACGCACTCAGGCCGCCTGACATAATTGGCGGGAACCGGAGATCCAACATGCAGCTAGCCGGTTTCTCACGTAGTCCCCAGCCTACAATAATCCTTTCAATTTCTTGTCTGATCATCTTCATGCGAAATTCGCCTGAGCGACTGAATGCCGCTTTTCAACATGCCTTGAATTTCAACCCCCGTGCGCCCACGGTGCAAGAGAAAACGCATTGCCCCAAACTGACACACCCTCTTTCATTCTACGACGGCCATCTCGATAGACGACTTGCGCTCAAGAATGTCAAATCCATTCCTTCTTTTCCTTCCGACTTGGCACGATCCGCAGACATTGCTTTGGAAGGCTCTTTCAAAGATGCAGTCGGTTTGCCTTCTGTCGAAAGGTGTTTTCCAGAGCCACAGAGTTTTACCCGGTTCATCAGCCGAAGCCCTGCCAAAGATGCTAATGACATAGGTAAAATATATCGCGCCTCAATCTCACCCTTCGCCTGCGAACTTGCATCTATGCTATTACTCCATCCCAACGCCAGCGATTGGAGCACGGCTGTCCATATGACCGTCAGAATCGTATCCAGATATCAGAAGTATCAAGCCATGAATGAGGACTACGTACCAGAAATACTCGACTCATATAAACCCATGCCTGGTCACGAATACACCATGGTCGACAAAGAAGCGTGGTCGGTTTTAAGTGACGATGATCGGAGATTACTTGAAGAGATGAGAACAAGATTCACGCGGATGGCGGTTTGGCAGATGTTTTTTGCCTGTCATGAAGCTGAAGATGCCTTGAAAAATCTAGATCGGCTTTTTTCCGTGGCCAAGTTTCCTGAGGTCACTCCCTTGACAATCGTTAAGCAATGGACACCCATCAATATACCCCTTGCTGCGTCCCCAGATGCTATTAACACTGCATGGGGAACCACTTTATCATCTTGGGTCTCGATATCCGTACCAGAAACCAACGCTATTCCTGCACTTCCCACAGGTGGTACGCAATTCATTCGAAGGAGTCTTCGACTGTTTACCAGAGCCAAACTCGAACAGTCCTTGAAGGAAACAACAAAGAGATCAAAGCAGACGACTTCTCCTCCAACGATCGAATCAAAATTACTTTGGCCCACTGTCACAATTGCCACTCGGAAACGGGACCTGGCTGCTATTGACGAGGATATGGCCACCTCTTTGATCCAACACGTGATGATCAGTCCTCGCTTTGTCTACTGCTATACTGACCGCTTGCATGTCTAGGCATGGTCAAGAGCCGTTGAAAGGGATTCTTCTTTCATCGTTTTTCACTGCGGGACTTTCGAGCGAATCGCGTTCCGACATCGATCCAGTCAAACGCTCATCTTGTCCGACCTCATTGACGTCACACATTGCAAGGACCCTGCATATGCTCATATCCATCTAGGGCTTTTGATATCTATTATCGATGACATACGTGATCGAACTCGCCAACTTATCGCACAAGAAGCCAAGTCAAAACCTGCGAAACGTAAAGGAGTAGCCTTGGTATCCGATAACATCAAGCGTCCGAGGACTAGACTGAGTGTTTTTCGGGAGGAAGCGCGGAAGCTAGATTATAAACAAGGTCTGAAGGTATGCCCACATCTTTTTCGAATATTCTCTGTCTCAAGGATTCCATTTGACAAAGGCTGTATTTAATGGTATCGCTAACCGTAACCTGGCCTTGCTCCGGATACAGCACGGTCCCTATAACTCACCCGCTCCATCTTCGTTTTTACGTGTCTCAGACTCGGACAAGGTTATGTCGCAAGAAAAATATCGGCCTCATGAATATTTTCGCATCACTATTACCTCAGAAATAGCTCGTGGCTCAACAGGGGATACACATGCTGCCACGATCGATTTTCTTGATACAAATGAAAAGACTGTATCTTTTCCCGATGCTGTCGTGAAATTTGCCTTCGCTGCTGTTCAGAAGAAGAGGCTGCGGCATGAATTTGATGTTTATTCCTGCTTAATGTCTGCCAATGCTAGAGGAATTCCACTTGTGTTTGGTCTATTTGAAGACATTGAAACCGAGGCTCTGGTGCTTGTTATGGAGCATGCTGGATTAACTCTTTGGGACTGCAGACTTCCTGACAAGAGTCAACGACTTCAATTCGTGATTTCAGAGTCTGAAAAGTAAGTACCAGTCTTGTCTGTTGCTTTGGGATTTTAAAAACAATGATCCACTTCGCAGGTCTGCTTATCTGGATGCTCTGGAGTCCATCCATGAGGCTGGTGTCCGCCACCGCGATCTGCGGCTAGAAAATCTTACGATCAAAAGCAACGGAGAACCATGCATTATAGACTTCGATCGTGCTGAAATGGAAGCTGACGAATCATCTTTGAAACTCGAGAAAGAGAAGCTCCAGAACGTGCTTGATGGACAACATGAATATCGTATATCCCGTGAGACTACGGAAGAGGATGCAAGCCCTCTTGAGGAATGGGATAACGGAACTGAACGCTCAAGCAGTTCAAGCTTTCAAATTGGCGTATTGTGATGAATTCAGAATTTATATTTTTAAATCTTTATTTGATTCCTCTACTCGACTTTTCTTCGATCCTACCTGTTGTTTATATGCTTTCTTTTTTGGGTGGTGCAATGGCAGACGCCCTTGATTACATGCTTTCACTACGTACAGCTAACCATGATTGAATACCCGTTGTTTATCCTGCTTTATCATGCCTTAGTTGGAGCGTTTGAGTGATTTGGTCTATACCGTATTCAGATATGTTGTCCATATGTGGCTTTCAAATGAGCGAACAAAACTGGTGCTGTGTTTCGGCGCATTATCTTCGCATTGGTTGAGTCAGAATCGGCGTTGTAGATGGACGTAAGGCCCCTCAAACCGAAGAAATCAAGGAGTAACATTCAAGGTCACGTTGTTACTCATCTGGACTGAGCAGTCCAATCGCAAAACTTTGCAATGTCTGAAATTCTGAGTCTCCATTGTGTCCGGCGCTGATGAATTCAGAATTTTTTTTTTTTTTTTTTTTTGGTGGTGCAATTGGCAGACGCCCATTTCCCCATCTCCCAGCATGCTGGGCGGAACTTTGTCCGGTGACCGCCTTCTGCCTGCAATTGCAGGGTAAACCTGCGACGAGAGGGATCGGACCTCCACGTTACCAGGGTAGGAATGCATTTACGCACGCCCCAAATGGAGCAGTGTGGGACTCGATGACCATTCATAATACCCACTAAACCTCCCCTAAAGCAGCTGACCACACTGAGCATCCCATGGATGAAAATGCCCAGGTGTGAACCCAGAGCCTCTTGCTGCAATTAGTCAGCGAAAGGCCACTCAAGGGGTTTTGGCTCGCAAACTATAGTTGTACATCGGCGGCAAAATTGAGTAAATTAAATCGAAATTAAATAAATTAAATCAAGTGAGGGAGAAGGGAGGTACAAGCTCAGAAGCTTAGATCTCTTGGTAACTGAGTACCTCATACATGAATTATGTCTCTACATCTTAAACATATAATAATTTAATTATTTTTGAAAATTTTATTTATTTCCCCTTGCCCTCCGTAGTTCGTCCTTTACTCCCTAACCCCTGTTCTCCTACCCTTCGGCTCCTACGCACTGCTACGCCTCCAAATCCCGTAAGCTAAGCCCTTCTGCACTTCACTGCCATTTCTGATGCCTACTGCGCTAGCCTCCTGTCCAAGGGATGCTGCTTTCCATGGAGCAGCTCCTGACCGAGACCTCGTGTATTGTAAGTCCTCACTCCTAGGCTTGTCTCACTCGCCGCTAACCCTCCTCTTCAGACTCTGACACTCCTTCCTCTTCCTCTGCTTGTCCCTGATGAATGCCAGATCGTTCATCATTATACAGGCCACGACAGCTCTCCCTCTTTGCCTCCATCTGAGTATCCCCCCGTTTTCGGTCCTCCTCGCCCCTACTCTGACGACTTTTGCTACATGCCTCGTCGTGTATTCCTTGGTACCGCTAGGGAGTAGCGCAGTTATTCCTTTTGTCGCTAGGTTGCTGGGTCGGGGCATCGGTCTCGTTTTTCTTTCTTTTTTGTCACTTTTTGTATTTTGTAGCAATCGTTGTACTTTCTGACAATTGAATTTTTACGGGCACTCCAGTTTAGCGCCCCTGATCTGATAGTCCGGAAACTAAGTTGATGCATCGGTATCTTCTTCATCTGGCATCATTTCATCATCATCCACTAAATCTGTTTCCTCCAACTCTTGTAGCTTAGCAGTATCAATGTCTAAGGCTGACAGTGGTAGAGAGATTTGTTCTTGCACTAAGTAAGGAAGCAGCCAAAACACCACTACCGGTCTGTGCAATACAGAGCCATCCAGCTCACAGAGAACATAAGCGCCTTCTCAGTTTCTGGAGACCACCATTAGCAGACCTAGATACCCCAGACACATCTTCTTGTTATGGATCTCCTCTATTTTAGAGTTACGCATCAGTACTAGCATGCCCATACCAAAGTTATAGTCTTGTATCATAGTGCTATGTTCTGTTTTGAATCGGATGGCTGCCTGTCACCTAGCCTGAAAGACTGTTTTGTGTAAATGTGCTAGATCCTCAGTACACTGTTGTAAGTCTATGGCACACCTTGCTATCATATCCGTAGTCGATAGGATGGAGTTAGGTGGTGGCTGCAGATAGGTCACCTTGATAATATCTGCCGGTACCAATGGGTGCATCCCTGTAGCTGCGTAGTAAGGAGAGCAACCCATTCGTTTATGCACCGTAACCCATTCTGACCAAAATAATGAATATGTTGCTTTACTCCAGTGATTCTCCTCCCCATCTACTGCCTTGAACAATGTACCGTTAGTGCGCTTGTTATAGCCTGATACTTGTATATGGTGTATGTTGTATTTCTTTGCCAGGTAAGTCAGCACCTTTACAATTGGCAGGCCATTATCTGTAACAATTTCCCTTAATGCTCCCCATTGGCATATCACATCCTCAAAGAGCCACTTAGCTATAGCATCAGTGTTTTCCCTCTGTAGCATGCAAAACTCTGGCCAGTGGACCAGTAAACATCTCTCCTGTATAATATACTTGTAGCGCTCTGACTTTGGCATGTGCATAGTGTCCATGTAAATCTTCCCAAACAAGGGTGCTGGCGTGGCTACCATAGGAGGTATTAAGACCTGTTTTGTCTGCTGCACTTGACATAGATGACAAGTGTGGATGTACCATGTTATATCAGCGCTAACATGAGGCCACCAAAATTGTTCGAGTAAACTCGCCCTCATGGCATAGAGACCTCGATGCCCTAAGTCATTGTGCATAGCGTGCAAAATCCGGACCCATTTGTCTGGCGCAATTACCAACTTGTAAGCCCCATCTCTTTGTTGCTGCCAGAGCCGCTCGTTATCAAGAAAGAAAGTAGTCATGTATCTTATGAATGTGGTGTATTCCGTGTCACTAAGTGCTGGCAGGCATTGCAGATTACCCAGCCACTTCCTAACCTGATCAACTTGTTGATCCTCTATCAAAGCCTTGGCGCTCTGGGGAATAGCTGCATACAGCAAGTTGTGGCTGTCTTTGCATAAGGGTCTGGGTTCTTCTACTATCTTTGGCACGTCAGGAACCTTAGCAACATTATAAGGTACAGGTGTAGCTTCATTGTCAGGCTCACCCTTGGCATTTCTTTCAGTACCATCACTTTCATCAGATGACAATGCAGAGGTGGACAATACAACAGGGGTAGCAGGCGCTAACTCATGGCTCTTACCTGGACTCTTGAAAGAGGTGAGGGTAGGCTTGCGTTTCAGGAGAGTCAGGCAACAAGGAGAACAGGCAAAAGGAGCAGTGTCAGTAGTGCCATCCTGAGTAATCGGAAGCACAAAACTAACAGCGCTGATCAAGGTCGGCTGATGGGCAGCGTGAAGCTTGCATTGGTGACAAACGAAATCCCAGGCATTGCAAACCAGAACTGCGTGCTCAAAGGTATGCTGCATAATAGCATCCTTACCACATTCCCGAGTACAAATAACATTGAAGGCACAGCCATGCCTTAATGCATCACAACAGTAGCAAGGTAGCAAAGCGGTCGGGAACCAACACCCCTCAGGATTGCTTTCAGACCAGCACTTGTCACACTAGGCCACATTTATAGGTCAAAGTTGGACTTGCTAACAGACAACAAGAAACTTATGGCGCCTACACGAGTCCAAAAGGAGCAACGTTGATGATGCCAACTGTGGTTGGATGCACTGTTTGCTACATCTCAAGACATCGTCTCCAGTACTTTGGCGTAAGGGTGTGAGAGTTGGGGCAGGGGTCCCAGTGTGCTCGAGTGAGATAGTTAAATTGACATGCTAGAGTTTAGCACTTCTGATGCTACCTGCCAAGGCAAAGCAATGAGCAATGAGGTGTAAGGGCGACCTCTAGAGGCTGTGGCTCAGTCATACAGCTGGCAGAGGGAGATTCAAAGTGTATTAGAATATAATATACTGACAATATCAAGGTAGCTACTCACCTGGCAGAGGGAGATCCAAAGAGAACAAGTCTAGGGATTCCCTATGCCAGGTTGGACGCTTCTGGGGCCTCTGAAGCATGGGAAACAACTGTACAGTACAACAAAACCTTAAAAACTCGAAAATTGCCTATACAAACAATTGCACAAATAAGGGGCAAACTCTGACAAACTCTGGCTTATATAAGCGGTCTCCACACTTGTCTGAATGGTGGCTAAAGAACCAGAGCATCTCAAGGGCTGAGAGTAGTACTAACAGATAGTGTTGAAAGAATAGAAACAGTAAAATGAAATAATGTCAGAAGAAATAAGAGAATGAATGGAAGGAGAGTGAAGAGATAAGGAGTGAGAAAAGGAAGAAATGAGGAGTCCCCTGACATGAGGTGGATGCTGGTCTGAAGAGGACAGGAGCACGTAGAAGAAGCTAGGTTATGAAAAGGGCTACCAAGGGTAGGTGACACATGAACAGAAGGAACAATAGGTGCAGGAGTAGCTGGAGCGGTATGGAGAGGAGGAGCAGAAGGAAGGTTACGAGGGACTGAAGACATAGAGGCCGACTACAATACTGATCAAGCAAGCATAACAGGAAAGAAAAAAGCTTACTTCTTCAAGGTCAGTTCCAGCCAGTAATGCGTTGATTTTGTCAGTTAGCAAAAGGGCCTAGCAAAGGCACTGAACTTTAGCGCCACAAGGAAGAAAGAAGCAGTAACTTACGAGTAAGCCTGCAAATGGACGCAACCACTCAGCACCTTCATATTCACGGTACCGGGCTATACACTAGTTACGAACTTCAACTTCACATGCCCAGGAACTGTCAGAGTCACACAACGACATCCAGCGCTGGTAAAGACACATAACAGCAGGAATGTTCTGTGACGCATTGGTTGAACTGGCCACCTTAACGTGGTCAAACAACAAGGAAGCTTTTTCAAGGAAGTTGGCAAGAGCAGTAGCTAAAATCTTAGACATATTGTGAAGGAAAAAGGGGGCAGTCAATGAAGAGGCGCAAAGGACAACCTTATAAAGGAACAACAACATCACACAAATTACAGCACTGCTGGAATAGTGACGGCGCTTGACTGAGGACAGTCAATTTTTTAGTTGGGGGGAGATGATGGGCTTCTGCTCAGATTGAGCACATCAGGAGGCATTACAGGGCTACAGAAAAGCTAAGCTACTGGTCTCTGACTGGTCTACAACAAAGAAAAAGGCACCCAGAACACCACATATACCCTACCAGCTGACACCTACACAACTACCTAGGAATTAGGCGCTATGAGGAGACACTATCAGTGCAGCTACAGGAGGAAAACCTCAACATACGCCTGACTAAGTGCCCCAAAGGGATATCATTAGGCGCTGACATCTGCCAGAACGACGCCATCAGAAAAGTGTAAAAGCTTGACACTCAGACTTATGGAAATTGAGAAAATAAGTAGCACTGGCATTAGCACCGTTGACTTACAGTGTCTGTCTAATTTTCTCCAACTATAGCCTGGGCCATCCTGGCCAATCAGAATTATACTCAGAAAGGGAGCAGATACCTTCAATTTTACTATTATCTTGCAGTAGCCGTGGCCAATACACCGTTGGTCGCCATCATCCATGTGCTGATGGTTGCTGTTGACAGGTTGCCGTTAGCTACAATCAGAAGACAAGGTGCTAAATTCTAGCATTTCAGGTGGACTTTTTCTTGAACCGTGGTAGTGTACAGTATAAAAGTTAGTTAAGACCTTTGTAAATAGCAAGGAAAGAACAGAGCATACTCTACCTCTTGTTTCCAAGTGCTATTCAGCCTTAGCCTTCTCTAGCACAAGCCATTGTCCAGCGTAAGCGATATCTACGGCACCACTATGGACACATTGCATTATGATAATTTTTGTTTACTCAGTGAACAGCAGCCACTCCATTGCTTACTGCTTTGTCAGGTAGCATCAGAAGTGCTAAATTCTAGCGTGTTGACCCAGTTATCTTACTCAAGCACACTGGGACCCCTGCCCAACTCTCGCACCCTTACACCAAAGTGCTGGAGACGACATCTTGAGACATAGCAAACAGCGCATCCAACCACAGTTGGCATCATCAATGAACTATGAACTATGGGTTAAATACCGGGTGCCAGGTGAGCTCCAGGCCACCTGGGTAAGGTCCATGTCCCTCTCCATGTGGTGCATCCCATGCAGCGTATTGTCTGGGTGAGAGTTCTCTGTGGACGTGTGGTTCTGAGGGTGTAAATAGGTTGTGGTGTATTGCCCAGGCTCAGGAGTGGCGCTGGGAGTATGGTGTTGAATGGGGGTGGCCTCTGGGCTTGATCAATTGAGGTTTGAAATGGCATCCAGGGCATGTGGCACATTGGCTGGGCTTTGGATCTTACTGGAGGGCTGGTTGTTGGGTTCTGCCAGGTCAGCCCTGGTCAGGGTGGCATTGGATCTAGTCGGTCTTGGCCTGGTGTGTCCCGGAGACATGCTGGGTGGCGGGTAGCGAGTGGATTCCAAAGGAGGGGGTTCAGGCATGGATTACTGGAGGGTCAGGGTGGTGTAGGTGTGGCTTGTGACATCACCCCCTCCTTTAGCACTGAGTCTCTATGAGGTGTGGGGGGCTATGCCCTTCTTTGTGGAAGCCAAATTCAAAGTTTCAAAGCTTGATGCCATCAGTTAGGAGGCTAGAAATAGGGAGCATCATTCCTAGGAGGTTGCCCCTGTCTCCTCATGTCATGTGAACCGATGCCTCTCTGCTCCCCAACCCCTTTCCCAGCCAGGAATAACTCTCTGGCTGTCTGGGAAGAGTACGAGGCATGCTGGAGCATGTACGAGGGGCACTGGGACTGCTGGCACATTGAGGAACTTGCCTGTGAATATTCCAGTGTGGGTCTTGTGGCACTGCTGATGTTATTCCTATTGTAGAGAGAATTTTGCAAGCTTCAGACCTAGTACTGGTCGCTGGGCCCTTGTCACTCCAGTCCTCCCCTGCCCCCACCACTCCCCAGGTTTCTTCCCCACCCATATGCATTGAATGACGGCATACCCTCAGTGTGGGCCACAATTCATGGTGGCCCAGGGGCGCTATTGGGGGCTGCTGGAGCATGCTTGGTGCAAGGTGGCAGGTCCAGTGTGTGGGCCTACTGTTGTGAAGAGCTTCTGCTGACCCTTGTTGATAACGCCAACTGTGGTTGGATGCACTGTTTGCTATGTCTCAAGACATTGTCTCCAGTGCTTTGGCATAAGGGTGCAAGTTGGGGCAGGGGTCCCAGTGTGCTTGAGTAAGATAACTAGGTCAACGTGCTAGAATTTAGCGCTTCTGATGCTACCTGGCAAAGCAGTAAGCAATGGAGCAGCCGCTGTTCACTGAGTAAACAAAAATTATTGTAACGCAATGTGAAGCTCCCCAGAGCTTTGTGAATTGAAGTTTTTATACTTAACTTAAGTTTTGCTCAATTTCACTTGAGCAACTTATAATAAAGTAAAACTCACATTTTGCATCATCACGCTGCTTCCTGAGGCAAGTACTTCACCTCTGTTCATCATTGCGCACTGTGCATACCTCCAGGAAATGTTCCTTCACCTCCTGGTACTGATGAAGAGGTAAATTCTCTCCATCTGGGTCAATGAAGCAGTCTGCCTGCACATACTTGTGAGGCTCATGAGTCTCCCTGACTCTATCACTCTCAAAGTAGCGAGACAAACAGTCTGCTACTTTATTGAGTTCACCTTTAACATAGGTGATGTCGAATTGGTATATCGACATATAGTCAATCCACCATTGCTGATGCGATGACAAGTTCACTTGAGTTTTGAAGAACTCAAGTGCCTTGTGATCAGTAATGATGTGGATGGGGTATTCCATCAGCTCATCCTCCCACTTGAGGAGGGTCTCAAGTATAGCCAGGGTCTCTAGCTTGTGCACAGCATAGTTTTGCTGGGTGGTAGTGAACTTCTTCAACATGAATCCTGCTGGACGGCATGTCTGCCAGCTACTCCCCTGGCTGGACATGGCACTGGCACCTGTCTTGGACATGTCACAAATGAGCCAAATAGATTTGTCCTGTCTAGGGTCAATTGGTCAAATAACTGAAGTCTTTGTACAAATCCATTTGACCATTTCAAAGCACTGCTGGTGCAGTGGTCTCCAATTGAACAGTGACCTGTTCTGCATCATGGCCATGAGTGGCTGTCAGGAGACTCCTCATTCCTTTCTTTTCTTTCTTCTTTCACTTCTTATTCCTTCACTCTCCTTTCATTCATTTTCTTATTTCTTCTGTCATTCTCTCATTGTGGTGTTTCTATTCTTCCAACACTATCTGTTAGTACTATTCTCAACCTTTGAGGTGCTCTAGTTCTTTAGTTATCATCCAGACAAGTGTGGGCCCTTCAGCACTGCTTCCAGACTGCTTATATAAGCCGGAGTTTGCCTTTCTGACTTCTAAAGTCCGGAGTTTTCCTCCCTTGTTTGCACAGTTGTTTGGTTAGTCAATTTTTGAGTTTTTAAGGTTTTGTTGTACTGTACAGTTGTTTCCCACACTTCAGAAGGGCCAGAAGTGTCCAACCTGGCATAGGAAATCCCCAGACTTGTTCTCTTTGGATCTCCCTCTGCCAGGTGAGTAGTTATTATGATATTGTCAGTACATACTCTAACACACTTTGGATCTCTTTTTGCCAGCTGTGTGACTGAGCCATAGCCTCCAGAGGTCACCCTTACAGTGGCCCTGTATAGGCAGTCACATCAGGCAGGAATGCAGTTGAGCTTGTCCTGATTGGGGTGTATACCCTGCTCATTGATGACATGCCCTAGGCAGTCTATACTCTGAGTGTAAAGCTCACACTTTTTCTATTTCAAGTACAACTTGTACTTGTAAAGTCGTTCAAATGCAACTCTGAAGTGCTGCTCATGCTCCTCCATGGAATCCAAATAGATGAATATGTCATCTAAGTAGACATGCATAAAGCATCCTATCACATCTCAAAATATGGAGGTCATTAACCTCTGAAAGGTTGCAGGGGCATTACAGTCTCCAATCTTCATTATGTTGCTCATAAATATGCCCATGATTGAGGCAAACATGGTCTTGGGTACATCTTTGGTGCAAATGCACACCTGCTCATAAGTATCTGTGAGGTCAATGTTTGAGCAATACTTCGCTTGAGCCATGTCTTCCTGGATCACTTCTTGATCTGGTAAAGGAGTTACATCCTTTATGGTATTATTGTTGTGCTGATGCACATCAAGAGCTGTGCGAAGGGTTCCATCCTTCTTTGGGATGCACAGTAGCAGTGCAGCCTGAGCAGTCGTGCATGGTGACCACCATTGAGCATTCAAGTAGCAATTAGTATTATTGTGTAGTTGCTCCTGGAGTGTGTGTGGACAGTGCAGCAACCATGGTGGGAGCTCTTCCTTGGTCCCATTGACCATATCAGCAAATTCCTCTTGCCATTGCTGATGCAGCCAAGGGATATTGTCCTCCCAAAGGCATGTCGCCTTCTGTTTCTCCTTCAGATGCTCTGAGGAACATACTTCCACCATAGCAGATGGTGGCTGAGGCTGCTGTGCATATTGCAAGCACCCAATCAAGACTGCCAATCAAGACTGTCATCGGATATGTGCAGTCTTAGCAGATCTTCCACTATTGCTGCCCTATGGGCCATAAGGTTTTTCCCTTCACGTATCAGGGAATATGCTACAGATATTTCATCTGATGCTGGCTGGCAATATACTGGTGTGACAGTTGTCCATTGCTAGTGCACATTTGTGCACACATGGCTGCCACCAGCTCATTCCACTCCCATGGCATTCAAGGGTCATATGCCCAGTCATACTCAGGAAGGGGAGCTGGTCGCTCCCATAAGGACCATGTGTCCTCACAATATGAGGCTTCTGCCTCTCAGTTGCTGTCCCTCAAGTCATCTAGCTTGACTTGTGAGAATGTAGGTGGGTATACATCCACTGAGTCCTCAAGCATTCTCACCTTTTGCTGGCATTTATCTGGAGGCTTTCCACCTTGAGCATCCAGGGCAAGTGCTTGCCCGTCTCTCATCTTGGAGGCTTGATACTCCTCTTTGCTCATTATCACCACATTGTGGTCTGAGCTCAGTCCAGGCCTAGCCTGTCCTTCCTCATTCACCTCCTCCACCCCCAGCGCTTTGTGCTGACCAAATCAGGGAGAATCCTTGCACTTCTCCATAGTGCAGTGACGTTGCAGGCAGTTATCAGTGTCATCTGCTGGGATTACTTTTCCATTCACTAGCACCTGACAGTGCTCAAAGTCTAGCATGACTTTGTTATGCCACATGAATGGTGTTTTCAATATCATGTTACAAGCTACAATTTGTGCCTGCAGCCAACTAAGCCTCCACCCCAACCTCACTTTGTTCAATTAGGGCTCCAAGTATGTATGTAAGTAATTTAGTCTCCACCCCAACCTCACTTCATTTGGTTAGGGGCTACAAATATGTATATTACTAACTCAGCTTCTATCATTATCTTACTTTTATTATGTCTTGCTGATTCCAACATATGTTGTTAATGAATAGAGGATTTTACATTTCTCAAGAAATAATGCTACAATTCCAAGTCATATATATTCTATTAGTACAGTATCAACAAATATCAAGTTATATGCTAAAATATAAAAGTAAGTAATAAGTAAGTGATTAAAAATCATACTCACATTTGTAAATCCAAAAAATAATAATACGATTCCAAGTTATATGTACAGTATTAACAAATATCAAGTTAGATGCTAAAATATAAAAGTTAGTAATAAGTAGTTAATTAACAATTACACTTGATGATGATGATGATGATGTCCTATACCCGCTGGGGCCATGCCCTATGTCAGGTTTTACTTGTATCTACAACTCTACATAGTAGCTCTGTTATAGTAAGACTTCTTTCTGCTGACTGTTGCTAGTCTGTCTGTGCCCGGAATCTGGGCTGCATACCGTATTACACCCTTGTGGGCTTGTGTGTGTGTGTTTGCTATAAGTTACATGTATAATTGGCATGCCTCTGTCTATCCATTTCTCCTCCTTCCCTTCCATTGGGGTAGTTCCTTGGCATTGGCAACTGTCAGGTCTCCGTACGTCCTCTCAAATCACCTTGTGCTATTGATGTACTGGAAGAGGAGCTTTGTTGCTTCTGCATCATCTAAGAGTTTGCTCAAGGCTCCTGTGCCCAGCTCCACTGCCCCAGAAAGCCTGTATCAGTGTCTGTCATAGGCTGGACAATGGAGCAAGAAATGCTTGACAGTTTTCTTGGCTTGTTGGCAAGCTGCGCACACTGGCATGTCGCTCTTCTTGAACTGGTGCAAATAGTAGTTCAGCAGGCAGTGTCTCGTCCTCAACTGGGTCAGGATAGATGCTTGTTTCTGTGGTAGGCTGGCTAGCGTTTGGATTATGCTCTTTGTGTCTGGCACCTCTGGGTCAATGGCCTTCAGCCTTTTGAATCTTGGGGAGTCCCATAGTTGTTTTTCCATGTTGCTCCTCCATAGCTTTTTGTGTACCACCAGCAGGGCTGCCTTTAACATTTTGAGGAGTTTCCTCAAGAGCAGAATTCCTGCCAGCTTTGTGTCTTTGCCCTCAGCTGCCTTTTTAGCCTCCTTGTCTGCTCTTTTGTTGCCAGATATCCCTGTGTGTCCAGGTGTCCAGTAGACAGTGATGTCGATGCTTGCCACCATCTCCTTGACCTTCTGGATTCCCTTCAGCACCTCATCCACAATGTACCTTGCCGTCCCCCCTCCCATTGCCTCCAGTGCTCTCAGTCCTGCCTGGTTGTCCATTTCTATTGTCACTGACTGTACTGCCCTCCTTCCTCTGACCTCCCTCCTCAGCAGCTCAATACTCAGTACCTGTCCCACACACTCCCCTTCAAACACCATGTGTTTTGCCTCCGATTCTAAACACTTCCTCAACACCTTGACCCTCTCTATTTCTCAATATAACACTGCTGCATCCCCTATCCATCCTTTGTGGCCTGAACCATTGGTATAAATCCTGATGTCTGTGTTCCCATTCCTTTCCCTTTCTGCTGCTTCTTCTGCTGTTTTGCCCACAATCACCCTCACAGGGCACCACCACTCTGGTGGGTGACAAACAATGTCAATGGTTTCTACGTTCTTGGGGTGCTCCCCTAGGGCCCGCATTAAGTGATGCAGTGGTGCCCAATGTCACTTGACAAAGATTTCCACCTTCTCTGCTGGCTTCTGCAGCAGATGTGAAGCCGGCAATGATGCAATTCTTGCCACAGCCATCACGCAGATCCTTCTTATCTTCACGTCTATGGGTTCCAACCCTGTGTGTGTGTTCAACAGGTCATTTGGTGTAGTCCTCAGGACTCTCATGATCTGTAGTGCCCCCATCCTCTTGACAGCTCCTTTTGATCTCTTTGTAGCATCACCCTTCCCACCTGCTGCTGCATACAGCTTGTTAGGCACCACCACCACTTTATACAACCTCCATGCCAGCCTTCTGCTAATGCCCCCATTGACCTTTGCAAGTCGTTTGACCTGTGCTGCTGCTGCCATCCCTTTCCCATGAGTGTACGCTGTGTATTCCCTGAACTGCAGTTCCTGATCAAGGAAGACCCCCAAGAACTTGTGTGATGACTCCATTTTTATCATTGCCCCTCCAACATTTACCGCTGGCCATGTCGCTGGCACCATGCCCTTGCCTCTCCCCTCCACCACCATCCACCTCCTGGTGAACCCCATTCCCACAAACTTGCTGACTTTGTAGATGGAGTGATGGTCCTTGGCCCACTTGCCTGCACTGTTCTCTCTCTGCATCATCTCCTCAACCTTTCTTGCCACGTCCTCCATGTCCACTCCTTCCACCACCACATATATATCATCCGCAAACGATCCCACCAACTTCCCATTCCTGGAGAGTGCCCCCTCAATCTGGCCCGCATTATAGAAGTTGTAGCAGATTCCTGATGTGTTGCAGCCCTGATTGATTCCACTGTTCACTGGGGTTGTCTGCGACTCGTAGTTGTCAAACACTATTACTATCCGTCTTCCTCCCCTTCAGCTTCCTCTTGAAACACCACACAACTGCCTCCGGTACTCCCTTTCTCCTCATGTCTCTGGCCAGGATTCTTGGTATCATGTTTGGAAAGGCTCCCTTGATGTCCATCAACACGGCGACCACTTCCTTACCCCATCTCCAGGCATCCTTAATGAACGATGTGAGCACATATAGCGAGTCCATGGTAGATCTGCCCAGGTGACCCCCAAACTGCATCTTTGGCAGGATGCTGGCCTTCTTGGCATAGTGTGCCAGCTTCATCTTAACACATGACAAGAGCACTTTTGCTATAGTATCAAGCAGCGCTATGGGCCTGTATGAATTCAGGTTGCTGTAGTCATCACATCCAGATTTCCGCAAGACCATGGTCTTAAAGGTCTTCCACCATTCTGGATAGACTTCATGAGTGAACGTTGCCTGGAATATTGGCCCTAGGTATGGCACTAGTGTGTATTTCATCTTCTTCAGGACAATGTTGGGTATGCCGCTCAACCCTGGCACCTTGTAGAGCTTGAGCTTGTCAAACCACCACATAAATCTCCTTGTTTGTCACTGGTGACCACTGGAATGCTGACTCCAAGACTTGCTCACCGGCCTCACTGGGTTGTGCTCCCAGGTCGTCATAAAAGAACACTCTGTGCAGCATCCTAGCCTTTTCCTTATTGTCCTCTACCAATCTGCTGCTCCTCCCCCCACTCTCCTTCAGTGCAGGCATCCTTGCTTTCCCCCTGTTCCTGGGCATCACCATCACAAAAGTCTTCATGTTCCACACTGTTCTTGTGTCCACCACTTCCAACCAGTCCTCCCAGTGCTTTATCTTGGTGTTTTTTATGGCCTGACCATAGTCGTTCCTCGCTCTCCAGAAAGCTTTGTGCGCAGGGTGGTCCTCAATGTCCAGGACCCTATAAGATTCCCTCCCTAGGGCCCTTGCCCTCCATCTCATTATTGTCAACTCCTCTGTCCACCACTATTTCATCCACTTTGACTTGCTCCTTACTGGGACCACTGCTTCCACTGTCCGTTGCAGCACCTCCATGACCGCATCCAGCCTCTCCTTGACTTCCTCCTTCCTCATGATTCTGTCCTTCCTCATCCCCTCCAGCTTATGTCCCAACTCTTCCTCAAACGCCTCCCACTCCACTTTCTTGAAGTTCCTGGTTGTTGCCACTTTGTTCCTCTCTACCATTATCGTGCACGTTGTTACTACCAGGAAGTGGTCCGCCTTGGGCAGTTGTTTGCTGTATAGTACTTTGCACTGTGTGATCTGCTCTTGTAGCATTTCAGTAACAAAGACGTTGTCTGGTCTGGTGAGATTTTTCATGCTCTTTGCTCTCAGCATCGGCACATGTGGCCTTAGTGCCATGCCCATCCCATGCCTTGAGGCCATTGTTATGAGCTCTTCTGCAGCATCCAGGTTGCAACTCATGAACAAGTGTGAGTTTTTTGGGCTATCCCACATGGGATGGTGCTGGTTGAAATCTCCTACCCATATGTCAGCCACATTTTGCCCCCCTGTGCACCTGCCTTTCTAGCTGCATAAAGTCCAGTCCAGGTAATACTGATCATTTTGAGGATGACCAATATCAGGATATGTGGAAGAAATCAATCCAGTGATAGAATTGTCCTCACAGATCATTCTTTGAGGCAGTTTGACTGTTTCTCCTGGACCTAGATTTTTCCCTGCACCAACATCCAACAACCAAGCTGCATGAGCAACATTATCTGGAGTCTGCTCTAGCCTCATGTTTTGAACCAAGTAGTGAACTTGAATGTGATCCCAAAGTCTGCCCCTTTTGAGTGAAGCAGCAATCATCTGCTGCCTAAGTCTATGTGGAACCACTGAAAGAGTTTGTCTAAAGTCCCCTCCAAAAACCACAGTAACTCCACCAAAGGGAATGTTGTTATCAAAGATGTCTCTGAAGCCATGATCAACAGAGTCAATGGCATTTTTGTGTTGCATTGGAACTTCATCCCAAATGACAACTTTGGTGCAAAGTATGAGCTGTGATAGCTAGGTTCCTTCCTTGATATTGGCAATGGATATGTCAAGAGCAGGAATGGGAATTTTGAACCTTGAATGAGCAGTCCTACCGCCTTCCAACAATAAGGTAGCAATCTCAGATGATGCTACACATAATGCTACATCTCCATTGGAATGAATAGCAGCAGCCAGAGTATTGCAGACAAAGGTTTTGCCACATCCTCCAGCACTGTGAATGAATAACATCCTGCCCAAACTGTTGTCCACAGAGTCCATGACAGCATTGAAAGTCTCCAGTTGTTCAACATTGAACTTGGCCTTGTTCTCCTCCACTCTTTGCTTCAGCTGCTCAACATCATAATTGGTTTCATCCTCTAAAAGCCTGTTGCCTAGAAAAATAGGTTGATCAGTATTCAAGTCAATCTGTTATGCAAATACCAATTACCTGGATTAATATTCCAATTTTGTTGAGATTCTGGCATGTTGGGAAAATCTTTCAGAGTTTTCCCAAAATTCATCAAAGTGTCATTGATAAGATAAAGGCCATAGTCATAGACATCCTCATTGGTAAAGACTCGGTCCCTGTATTGCCTAGTATGTTCCAATCTGTGTCAAAGATTATCACAGATAGAATGTTTAAATTCGTCCCATAGAGCCTCAGGAGTGGCAGGAGCACAGTGGAATAAAATAGTGCAAAACAGCTGCCTGAGAGCTGATCCTAGTTGGATTGGAGCAGCTTCAGTGAGACACTGCCTCCATTCTGCATCATCCTCCA
>QFEW01001178.1:4310-16303 GCA_003316525.1 Termitomyces eurrhizus
GGTGCCTGATCTTTCCCTTCCTCTAAAACAGCTTGGTATTCCGGGATGATAGATTCAAACAAGCCATCATTTTCATCACCGTGAGTGGGCATCCAGCCGAGCTTATAGGCCTTGACAGCCTTGGAACGAGCTGGTAAGAGTATATTAGTTGATGACCCACAGAAGATAAGAAAGAATGTGATATACAGTTTGATCCATAGGCAAAAGAAGCCCAAGTTCCTAAAGCATCTTCTACCTCTTCAGCAGTGAATGGCCTCGTTTCAGCGGTAAGAATGACGCCCTTTCCGTAGAGCCGGGTACCGATCTCGTGCGCAAGTTGTTTCCACTCGAAGCTAATCAAAGAAAAGGAATCAATGCAACCTAAGGGAACGAGTGACATCTTCTAACTCACCTATCAGTCGGACAGAAATAGAAGCCATCCGCACCATGCGGAGCCTTAGGGTTGGCCGATAACGCATCGTCGAGGAGAATCAAATATAGGGTTGTCAGGTCTTGAACGTGAACAGCGTTCCACAAAGGGAGGCCTTTGCCGTAGTAACAGGCTTGCTTAAGCTTCAGGGCGCTGCGAATCAAAGCCGGTATTTGGACAGACGTGCGATGGAATGGTCCGGTCTGTTGTACGGAGAAAATCAGATTGGTTTCGCCCGAGCCGAAGGTGAACTTACGCCACGGCCATCTGCCAAAACGGACTCATGAGTGCATAGTGGAAGAGAAGCATATTACTCACAAATCAAAGGAGGCATGACGATGTAAGATCGAATATCGCCAGCCGCTCCCGCAGCGCTTATCGCACTATCGCAGGAACGGTGAACGTAGTCCACAGGAATAGCTTGGATGTCTTCGACATGCTCATCATCGTAAACCTTCTCAGACTTGTACTCGCCTTTCGCATTGTCAGTGAGAGCACTAGTACCGGACGACTTGATTAGAATTCTGCAAGGTGAGAGTCGGTAGACCTATGTAGTGATAACATGACTTACATGAATGTAAATTCCAGTTTTTCCGGTCTTAGCTTTGCGCTTTGTCAACCCATCGATGATTGCCTTAGCTCCAGCCGGGTGATCAGAGTTCGTAGTATTAATCACAACTATTGTCAAACAGGCACAAGGTCAACAAGGGCGTCACCTTGAATCTTTGAATGTGGAGACTGTACCATCAGCATTCTCAGCCGCTGCACTGACAAGGCTACAATCTGATAGATCAGCAACCACGGTCTTCAAGGCTAGCTTATCCCCAATCAAGGCGGCATGCTCTTCACCGCCAATTAATACGGTGATATCGAAACGGTCTCTATCCTCTCGCGAGAGGAGGTGAGAAGAGTTCCGCCAATGAAGCCTACATAAACTGATGATTAGGATAACTGATACAGATAGGGAATGAAATCATCACCTGAAGCTCCAATTAAAAAAAGTGATATTTTCGAGTTTGACATGCGAACAATTTTTAATACCAGTAAGAAATGTAAGGGGCCAGACTGAAAGCGTTGTCCGGTATAGTGACTAAATATCAACGTTAAAACCTGTCGACAGGGCTGATAATCCCTTCATAGCCTATGTCAAACAAGGACCCTGTGGCTGTTGTGTGCCTGAATTTTCTGGAATTTCCGAAAAGTATGCCGCCGGAGTTTGGACTCTCAGATCTCAATAGCAATCGTGACCACATCAATGTGGACGATGTACTCATGCTGTCCATTGAGGACCTCAGGACAACGCGGATTTATCAGAGATTATTCCCACTATCCCTGTCTAACCTTGTCCTTGAAGTGTCTAAATCTTTCAGACTTTGTGGTCTGATTGACAGATACCTTGCTGGTAGGTTCAAGAGGTCTAGGTGCGATATAATAGGTATAATGTTGGATTACCGCAAAAGTGAATTCCAAGGTGAAAAACATTTTCTAAGGGCATTTGCGCACCAAGTACAGGTAGTTACAACTTCCTTACGCGCGATCCCGTCAAATAAGGTCCAACGCCATGGTGACCTTTCTACAAACCATAATCTGATGGCCGCTTGGCTATCCAATCTCCATCAAGTTCTACAGTTGTTCCATCTGGGTGTTGCTTCTTGATGCAGCCACGACAATGTACACGATGGTGTATTTTGTTCTACCATTCCTCTTAAGAAGCTCCGTAGAGGACTTTTTTTCGGAGGCATTGAAGTCTATGGTGATAATAGCGAGGGGATAAGGTTATTTTTGCAGCGGGTTTTGGGCGAGTCCATCCTGACCGGATTTCTTTATCGTAAGCCTTCTGTTAAGCTCCAGTCGATATCTCAAGCTCAAACCCTTAGAAATTAAGCTTCAAGGTTCAATGTTTAACTTAAATGCACCGTGGTCACATTCACTTGATTCCGAGAGCTTTTTAAATGAATCTTTCATAGACTAACTCAGTTGGTCCCGGTCTTGGATTCTCTAAATCGACAATTTCGATCTTGTTTTCACGTCATCCTCTCCAGAATTACTGTGTAATATACGTAGTGTAATAGGGGAATATTTGATAGCACCACAGGCCTACGAACCGGAGCTTATAGTTGGAGGTAAAATGATTCTCCAAAACCTGTGACATCATGCCGAACACACGAGTTTGAACAGAAATCAGATATTTTGTTCTCGAAGGAGTAATTTCACATAATGCGAGCTCCATGAATGCGCTCCTAGTTAAAGGTTGCGCACAAGTTCCATAATACAGTGGCGTTAGACGGGCTGCTTCTCAAAATAATACAACACGTCATAAAAGTTGTCAAGAATACTCAACTCCACTTGAAGATCATATACTAGTCCCCATTCAGGATGTTCCATTCACATAATGTCACCCGTCACAAGGCATATGAAAGATGAAATGTTATACGCTGTATTGACAAGTCTCGAAGATTGTTCACTGTACTTACCATGATGTCCTGGATGCCCACCATGCCTGAATTGTTGGTGGTTGCGCTTACCACTGCTATTGCAGTCTACTTTTTGCTTCATTGCAGCCGGACATGGCAAGTTTGGCCCTCTGGCGTTCGTCGTTTTTTCCCTGACTGTCTTCACTCATTGGTGCTGAATCGGCTGATACCAGCCGAACTCCGTACCCGCCATTGGGCCTACAGCCCCGCTCCTGTCATACATAGGTGCTTTTCGTCTCATGTTCGATAGCTCAAGGACCATACAGGAGGGCTATGACAAGGTAGCTGTCGAATTAGCCCCACTACCTATGATGAACAAATTTCCAGTATAATGGATTGTTCAGAATCGCCGATTTTAGGTCGTGGACCGTCATAGTCAGTGGCACGCAATTGATTGAAGACGTTCGGAAGGCTCCTGAGGATGTCCTCACTTTTGAGGCTGCGATTGATGAGGTGCGGTTTGTGCCCACTCAAGGAGAGCGGTACCCTGAAGGGTCTGATGCGCTTATGTATGATGTTTGACAGGCGATCCACGCGCTGGCGCCCAAGACAAGACGGAGCCATTTCCACGTTCCTATCATCCAAACACAGCTGACGAGAGAGTTGACGAATTCCTTTGATGCAATTCGAGAGGAGGTTATGACGGCGTTTTCCGAAGTGGCTCCACTGACCGAGGGTGTGTGAACTTTGTTTGCAGAAAAGATAGACTGAGCGAGCATCTTGTTATGTAGAATGGTCGAGATGTCCCGCTTTGGATACTACCCTCGAGGTGGTTGCCCGGACGGCTCATCGTGTGTTTGTGGGACTTCCACTCTGTCAGTCGGCTGAGTTGACGTTGAAGGGTTTGCTGACTTTGTTAATTTTTTGTGCAGGTCGCAATCCGGATTACATCTCCATGTGCAAGGACTTTGCAGTAAATATTAGTAAAGCCGCATGGGTCATCAGACTCTTCTCTCCACGCTTGAAACCGTAAGTTGCGGGATTGTTGTAGGTTTTATCTTCCTAATGTGGATGAAAAGATTGGTGGGACGACCATTCGTCAATGTACCAGCTGCATTGAAACAATGTATCGCACACCTTCGTCCTGAGGTAGAGAAAAGACGAGAGAAGACGGCGATAAACGGAAAAAACTACGAAGGAAAACCTGTGGGCGAAAAATGGGTCCCAAGTAACCTTTACTGACGAAGGGTATAGCAAGACATTCTTTCATGGTTCATGGATGACGTTGATGGTGAAACGGACGAGGAAAAACTGAGGCATGTGGCCTTTCATCTGATGATGATTAATTTCGGCGCAGTGTATACAATAGCGACGGTATGTTCCCGAATTTTTTCGATCCGTAGGACTGATCAGAGCTAACCATCTTGGATATTAGAGTTTTACACAAGCCTTGTATCATCTCGCTGCCCATCCGGAGTGTATCGGCCCACTACGTGAGGAGATTGAGAACGTCACATCGAACGAAGGATGGACCAGAGTTGCAATGGGAGAGCTGCGTAAGCTCGATAGTTTCCTAAAAGAGTCGCAGAGGATCAGCGGGCTCGGAGCAAGTTTGTCTTTGTCTTCTCTCTTAGATCGATCCTCGGCGTTAATCAACCCTGCCTTAGTTTCGTCCTACCGTCGCGTGCTCAAGCCGTTCACGTTCTCTAATGGGACGACGATACCTGCTGGGATGACGATCGGCGTCGCGGCGTGGTCAACCCATCTTGACGAGGCGGTATACCCAAATGCACGCTCTTTTGAAGGATTTCGGTATGCGGCCGACCAGAAGGATTCACGTCAAGCACAAATGGTGTCTTCTTCTCAAGACTTCCTTGCGTTTGGTCTTGGTCGACATATGTGGTGAGGATACCTTGTTTTCAGTTTTTCCCGTTCTTCTCGTCCTTCCGGGTTTGGTTTGGTTTGCTGACTATTACTGTATCACGTTGATAGTCCTGGGCGATTCTTCACTGTCATTGTGTTGAAAGCGATGATGACGCACGTGTTGATGAATTATGATTTGAAGCTCGAGAAGGAGGGAGAGCGCCCGAAGGATCACTGGTTTGTGACAGAGAATATCCCTGATAGCACAGCAAATGTTTTGCTGAGGAGAAGGGTTCCAAATCAGGCATAAAACTGGTTATTGTTTAAAGAACTTGCTCTACATCGCGTTGTTTCCTGGAAGATTTCTTGTAATTAGCCATTGTATCTGTTTAACACATAGTCAGCCTTTTGTTCCAAGCTAATTGCGTTTCTTGTTGACGATGTGCACAAGAAGAAAGACAATTACGTAATACCACAGGATTACTTGAAGACTCAGTTGTTTGGTTACTACTACTCCAGCACCATCACAACACATACCACCGCTGTTTCACATTACAACACAGATAACTATTATGGCTGATATGGATGTTGATGTCGATCCACGTACATCGGCAAAGGGAAAGGAGAAGGAAGGAAAGGCACGATTCGAAGTAAAGAAGGTTTGTCATTTTTGCTATCAAAGCTCGTTTTCTTACGATGGTGTTCGTTCTTCGACATACAGTGGAATGCAGTAGCACTCTGGGCATGGGGTAAGTTGTGAAAACCTGGCGGGGTGCGATGTGCTCATCCTGTGTTTCTGTGATAGATATTGTCGTAGACAACTGCGCCATCTGCAGGAATCATATCATGGATCTCTGTGCGTGTCTATTCTATGTACTACGAGCATCGCTTGCTGATTTACATCCTTTACCTAACTATTTTGTCTTCAATTCGCCATTATGGCTGCTCATTATTTTTGACGCCCCGTTTGTGACTCGTTTTGGCGCCCGTAGGCATCGATTGTCAGGCTAATCAAGGATCTGCGACCAATGACGAGTGTAATGCGGCATGGGGGATATGCAATGTAAGCTGGGTGTCTGTATTTTCGATGGAGTGTTTTTTGACGCATGTGTTCAACACAGCATGCTTTCCACTTCCACTGTATCTCTCGCTGGCTAAAGACACGGAACGTGTGTCCTTTAGATAATCGTGAATGGGAGTTGCAGAAGTATGTGCTCTTTGACCATTTACAGGGTGTTGCTCATGAAAGTTTAGATATGGTCGGTAGATTTTTGGTTGTGAGATCATGTAGATCATGTATCATAGTGTCATCCCAATGCTTTTCTTTGTTGATTTTTCTTTTACTTCTGGTGCGGACATGCTTGTCAGACAGGTCCAATAAGATCTGGTCTCGTGGCAAGTGTTCTCCCTTCGCCACGACAGAAGCCTTGTAGTCAATTGTGTTTGAGGCGGTGGCCACGCTTCGAATAATTACTGTCACCCACGTGACTGAGAAGGCGCCAATAGACTCGCCCTAAACATGCGTGACCGTGTTCATTTCTGTGGTTTGTTGATCCACGCACCCAGGCAAGCGCTGTGCTCGTCGCCGGCCATGGCGAGCGACTCGTCGGATCTGTGGTCCCCACGAAACGGGACGACGACGTTCAGCTCGCTCTCCGTCTCACAAACACCCCTCTCACCGTCAAGATATTCGTACTCTTATTCAGGTGTGGACCATTCAAGAACACTCGTTCTGGGCACTGAGTTTTATTCAGACACTCAACGGCCGTCTTCAGATAGCGGCGACCGCAGTCCAGGCATACAAATGAGGCGCAACACCGTGTCTCCAACGCAAATCTCTGACTCTGAATCCTACACCGACTCCAACTCCATCGACGAGGTCGAGGCCACCCTCAACGACCTCGACCAACAATTCGAAAACGCCGAGCAAGCGCTCACAGAATGGTCCCGAGGCTCCTCTTCGCGTTCACCGTATACGTCAGACTCGTACTCGGGGCCGGGCACGTTCACAAGCACAGGATATACAGGTTCCCCGTCCTACGTTTCGCTCCCAACATTCAGTCAACGCCCAGCCGCAGCTTCTCCATCTGACCCTCGTGTGCGCCTCAGCAGAATCTCCGAGAGAACAGAGGAATCTTCTCGTCCCGTCTCTGGGTCTTTTTCTGCAGCCGGTGGCACCAGGCCAGCCAACCCAACACCAGATGCATTTCGCCGCTCAGCACTGCTTTCGGGTACTTCTTCTTCTCATCCACGCACGTCGGCTGATCCTGGACTGCCGCCTCCGGGACGCACCGGCGAACTCATCGCTGTCTTTGAGACCAGCTCTGGACATGCTAGGACTTCTACCCCAGGAGAGAGTGCTTCCAGCCCTTTATACAGCACCAGCTATGGATACGGCTCACGACCTTCATCACCCTCCAAGCCGTCAACGTCATTCACGGCAACAGACACAAGGCCCACGGGTTCGTCCTTCCTATCGCCTGCCACGCGGCCTTCGACGTCCATGTCGGGCGATGGCACGTTCCTTTCGACGACGCCCGGTGGGACGTTGACACGCACCACAGGTTCTTACCTCACACCAAGTTACACGCAGTCGCCCAGCACGTTTAGTCGCACAACTCGCACAGAGACTGACACAAGATTTACTGGAACTGACACACCTATCTACACGGGAACCGACACTCGTACCTTCACGGGAACTGACACTCGTACCTTCACCACAGATAACCGGACGAGGGCGGATACGCGTACATACACTATGACGTTCACAGACACGTCCGTCACGCCCACCTCGACTTTACGTCGTCCCCAACAGACCTCTCCTCGTTCACCATTAACGTCAGTGCGCAACATCATAGCATTATGGAAAGAACGCACGCCTTCGATCAGCCGACCGGCCGGAATGACCTCTGCAGTGGGTTCAGCAGGCGTCTCGCCCCTACCAGAAGCGGGAAGAACGAGAAGAATGCAAAATGGAAATGGCAAGGAACCAGTAACGCCAACACGGAACGACAGAACCAAAAGTGCACAGCCGTCCCCTGGCCTTGACGTTGCAGATTTGCTTCCTTATGCACAAAGCACAGAGGCAGTGAGTCCATCGCGCTCAAGTTCTAATCGGTTTTTTGACTTTGTGCATGTTTGTCTATAGCCTCTCTTTATCGGCCAACTATGGTTCCTCAATGTTCATGACGCGGCTCCGTACCCTTGGCAGAGATGTCAGGCACTTCTCTATCCAAACTCGTTGCTTCTTTCGTGGCTGTCTCCAACAGGTGGAAGGGGTATTGTGGCTCTCGACCTTTTGAATTGTACTAATGTCCAGTCTGCACCTTCCCCGACCCACCCCTCGGCACGAGATGACATTGGAACCATAGCGGCGAGAGAACAGAGTATGAAGAAGGATAGTCAACCGTTGATGGATATGCTTGTACCATTCCATATGTTTTATGCGGATGGAGTTGAGAGGCTAGCGGCGGAGAGTTTATTGGAGCGACAGAGATGGGTCAATCGTCTATGGTAATGTTATCCTCTCTTATTCGAGTCTTCGTGCACTGACGCGATGTACGCGGCTGCAGGGAGGCAGTGAACCGACCGGTCGTCATGCCAGATTCCTCATCCGTGATGCGCTCGCCAGCTGGCTCAATCCGAACCATTCTTTCCATCGAAAGTTGCTCAAGCGTCACGAGCAGTGGTTCGAGTTCAACAGTTTACATCCCCCCCTTAAGCACCCTCCCTTCGATCCCTGACTTTTCATCCAACGCATCCATGCGCTCCTCTAGATCTGACAGACTTACGCGCGGGGCATCAATCCTCTCTTCCCATCACACACGTACGGTTGATGACACCGTCATCTCAAACCAAGAGTACATCTACCCCGGCGATGCACGCGCCATCCAGCCCGCTCGAACCGGTTCTCTCCTCAGACGCAGCGGCTCTATGGCAGACCTTGACGCCGAGTTCGCCATGGCAGTTTCGCGCGCAAGGGACGCAAGACCGGGTTTGGGATTTCCCAATCTGGTGCTAGGCGGAGCGCCTGTCACGGTTTCGAGTGGCCCGAACCTCGGTCGCAATGTGGTCGTCACGCCACCCCCCGGAGGCAGGGGAAGCGATCGTGCGCGCTCTGAGATTTCGGACGAGCAATTTTTCTCTGCTAGGTCGACGGAGGGATCGAGGTCGGCTCGTTATACGCCGACTTCCTATTTATCCGAAAGCCGCTCGTCAACGGGGCTCAGGACGGATGCGACGCCGTCGCCGTATGGGTATACTACTACTACGGGTTCTATGACGAGCGGGACGCATATTGTGCCCTCGACGCTGTCGTATCGAGGAACAAGCTCTGCGTCGTATCTGGGTGACTCGCATGATGCAAGCTCGAGGCCGTCTGGTAGTACTGCGCCCTCGGGGACCTCGCTCTCGAGGACCAGAGAGGTGAGAAGGAGGGGACCGAGAAGTTTGAGGTCGCATTCGTCGGGGCCGTTGACAGATGGCTCGTCGGATAAAGAGAATTCGAGTGGGAGTTTTACGTCAGATACTAGGACGCAGTCGACGGACTCGAGGAGTCATCTAAGTTCAAGTTATACTCCTAGCAGCGCGACTTACTCCCGGCTTTGTTCGGAGGGCAGCCGTAACTGTACGACGTCGGGAAGCGGGAGTTATTCATCCGGGAGCAGGAGCTATACAGATAGCGGAAGTTACACGCCCAACTACAGTTATGCCAGCCGCAGCTACTCGTCTGGTGAGTCTGGTATTCGGACGGGCAGTGGTACTGCAACGTCATCGGACGAGACGGGCTACGATATCTGCTTCTCTTCCGACATTTCTGAACGGCTGACGACGTCCCGCGACCAGTCCATGACACCATCATCGTCTGTGACCCCGCTGAGACGAGAACAAGAACAAGTGAGCTCGGACGTGGAGTCAGAGAACTTTGTCACGGCTTCTCAGGGTAGCTCGGACTACGTCTCAGCGAGGAGTCCATCCTTGGAGGGCTCTGCCCTGTCGGCTGGGGACTCTGAGACGTCTTCTTATAAATCGTTCCCCACCATCCCTTCTGATACAGAGTTCATGACGCCGGATACAGGCTACTCCCACTATCGCACGAGCTCTGAGCCGTCGTCACTGGGCTCAGAGTATATCACTGCAGAATCGTGCCCTACAATTCCTTCGGAACAGAACAGTCCTGCTCTGTCTTCGATCAGGTTGAGGTCGGAAGCTGGTGCTCCAGATGTGGTGCGCTTGCCTACCCTTTCGGCGATTCCGTCGATCAGCTCGCCGTCGGTGTTCTCAGATGTTTCCCCACCTTTGCCGTCACCATTGTCGGAAACATTCTCTACTCATCTAACGTTGTCGCTGCCTTCTCCCTTGCCGCCGTCGCGTTCCTTGTCGCCATCTCCTCCCTTGCCGCCGTTGCCTGAACCGGTGCCAACCTCACCCATGCCAATCTCAGCCATGCCAATCTTACCCGCGCCAATCTTGGTACCTTCGTCTCCTGACCTCCCGCCGTTGCCCCCAATTGCTCCTTCCCGTTCACCGACGCCGACTCCTCAGGTGCGCTCGCTGGCAACCGAAAGTAGGGTTGCGACGCCGACTCGGATTCCGTCCCGTGCGCCATCCTTGGATTCTGTGACAAGGGAGGTGTCATTCGACCAAAGCAGTACCAGCGTCCCGCCCGCTCCCGAAAGTGTGGTACTATCGAATTCAGTCGCAACACCTTCGACGTTGATCCTGTCAAGCTCTCCAGCACCCTCTGAGCATCCGTCGACGCCGGCTCCTCGTTTTCCAGCTGTGCCTTCAGCATCCAGTCCGACTATCTCGTCAGTATCAAGCTTGGCTGACTTGACACCAGTGTTGTCAGAGCCACGTAACGCATCGTTGTCTGATCGCGCGCCACCACCGAGAAGCCCTCAGCAGAGAACGGATCTCTCGTACGAGTCGTCTCAGTTGGCACCGTCGCCGTCTGTGATGACCTTGGCCATGCCAGAGGGGCACGACGCGTCATTCGACACAAGTATCTTGAGGCCTTCTGGATCCGGTGTTTCTTCAGTGGACAGAATGAGCGCTATTCCTGAGACGCCGACTAATCTTTCGTCTGCAATCCCTCGCTCGCCGCTTCCGCAGCTGACTCCTGTACCGATACTGCCACGTTCTATCTCGACGTCTTCTGTAGCGCCAACACCGTCTCCTCTACATGAGCGTTCGCCATTGCCTTCATTGTCGAGTCTTTCTACGTTGTCATCGACCACGACCTCATCATTAGTGACCACTCCGAGGACTTTCGCGTTGTCGTCTCCACGCCTGTCGGATGTTCCTCCGCTTGCGCCTTCTGAGGCGTCCTCATCGCGTGTTCGGACGCCGTCTGCCCTTGCTTTGTCTGAAGCGACGTTGAGCCCCAGGGTGCTGTCGGATGTTCCTCCGCTTGCGCCTTCTGAGGCGTCTTCATCGCGTGTTCGGACGCCGTCTGCCCTTGCATTGTCTGGAGCGACGTTGAGTCCCAGGGTGCTATCGGATGTTCCTCCGCTTGCGCCTTCTGAGGCGTCTTCATCGCGTGTTCGGACGCCGTCTGCCCTCGCGTTGTCTGAAGCGACGTTGAGCCCCAGGGTGCCGACGATTGGACCGTCGCCTGTGTCGTCACGGGCTATCAGCACGCCCTCGGAACTGAGTCTTCCTGAGGATCCTATTCAAGGTCCCCCGTTGGATTTGGCCCGGCCTCGTTCGGATGCATTGGTAAGATCCTTCATTTTGTTTGCTACGTTCTGATAGGTTGACGAAATAATCAGTCCCCTCCTTTGCCTCGGACACCACTCGAGGCGCCAGAGGGTTCTATCATCGTTTCAATTTTGACACCTCAAGGTTCTGCGCAGCCGACTCAAGCCGACCTGCCAACGGTGATATCGGAGAGTGTGCCGACGGAGCGTGATCTTTCAAGAGATATTGACCGTATCGCAGACGATCTTCGTCAGTATGATATTGCCCGGGGAAACGAAAATAGAGAGCTGTCGGACAACGTACGCGCTCTCCGAGATGAACTGCGCGACCTTTCCGACTACCTGCATCGAAGTCCGCCACATCCGCCACCACCAGACTTGCCTCAACTTTTGGATGAAATAGTTGGTGGAAGTACTCCCGTTTCTACGTTATCCCCGATTGATCAACGCGTGCTACACCCCCCAACTCGTACAACAAGCCTCTCCAGCAGCGTAGGGTCGTATCTTACTTCGTACTATTCGGACGACGATCTTGTGGAATCAGAGTCGTGGCACAGCCCACCTTGGCATGCCCCAACTCCGTCATACGTGCCATCGCTCATCCAG
>QFEW01001189.1:1760-12538 GCA_003316525.1 Termitomyces eurrhizus
GAGGGGAGTGAATGTAGTGAAAGTTTCTGAAGAAACGACTGTGACATGATAGTCTCCGACGTGGAGGGTCTTGAGGACACCCATGGCCTTTGGTGGTGTTCAGATACGGGCTGACTGAAACAAATGAAACAACATACACCCCAACCGCCACCGACTATGACGAGCTTGGGCTTCTCGGCGAGCTTTACATTCTCCTCGTCTTGTTCGTCGTCGACCTGGACGCGAACTACGGGAAGGTTCTTAGGGCCTCCACGTTCTGGATGAAGGGCGAGAGGAGACACGGGGACACGATCAACGTGTTTCTCGGTGTATGTGAAAGCATCGTGTACGAAGATGCCTGCTCCGACCACGAAGACGCCAAAGACAGAGGAGAGAGCGAGGTAGCCGGTGTAGCGGGCTACGGTTCTGGCGCGGTGTAAGGGTCTATGTGGCTGAGAATGGGTGGACAAGAGCCTGAGGGACGGCAGGGTCTTGCGGAGCATGGTGAAGGAAGAGCACGCGTCATATCACGTGGGTTGGTGGACCAACAAGGAGTGGGGGCGCCGTTCGGTTGTTGGAGGAGACATAAAGGGGCGATGAGTGATGCAGAGAGTGTTGCAGGAGACAACAGAAAATGCAGCAGTGCAGTGCAGAAAACGGCGAATTTTTGCAGAGTCGCGGCACGGGGCCGGCATGTTTTGATGTTTCGAAATCCCATATCTTTTTGGCCATCTCCCAACATCTCCAGTTCCCCATCTCTCGCTGTCCTTCCTTCCCCATCCATCCTCTGTCTTCCATGTCGTCTCAGCCATCTCCTCCGCCCCCGCCAGTCCCTGCTTCTCCTCCCAATTCGGGTGGTGTAAGGCGTCACCACACAATTTCCGCCTCGTCTCGAGGTACCCGTGGGGCCGTACGCGACTCCATCTCTGAGGAGGTCCAGGACCAAGGTCCGTGGAATGACGACGATGTCGTCGACCAGGACTGGGTCGGCGGTGTAGGCGCAGTCGGTGAAAAGACTTCTTTGCACAGGCAAAGTTCCCTTCCCACAAGATACCATCGTGGTTAGTCTCCTTCAAATCATCTGCTTGACTATATCTTGTAATGTGCCCTGCTAATTCCTAATCATGGATGCATTCCTGTAATGCTTTACTTTACGACTCGTTCGTGTCCATTTTCTAATATTTTCTTCTAGGTTTTCAAGGTGCTGCCAAGTCTGGAACTCACACGCCAAAGGCCATCAACAGTCTTGCCGCGATCGCTGGACATGAAGGTGACGAGGAGCCATGGAACATCGCTGGTGCTTACCCCGTTGAAGACGAGGTCGGTATTGAGTCCATCGACTTGTCCCTGCTCATGTAACTCGAGTTTATTCAGCATCCCGTTCCTGAGGCTGCCCATCACCAGCAAGTTCTAGAGTCCCAGAACTCCCCACTTTCTCCCCATTTTGCTGCCGCTCCACATGTCCCTTCCCCTCCCCCTGCCGGCTCAAATGTCCGAAGGCACGTATCTCTGACCTATGGCGCTGCATCACGAAAGGTGGGCTCTGGTTTGAAGCGCTCGGGGACTTTCCAAGCTCCTATGCCACCGCCTCACAATTCTCAAAATAACACGCCTCCAGACACCCCGGAGAGTAATGAGGAGACTGAGTACAATAACTACGAGGAAGATTCCAATGCCTACGATGAAGCGTATGGCGGTGTACAGCAGGTCTCTAACCAAGGCTATAGCCCCATTGGGCGTCAATCTCCGTGGGCCCCTCAGAACGAGTGGCGCACTGTGGGAGGTTTTGTCGGTGGCAATGGCAGTAATCAAAACATCGCCATTGATGATGTGCAGCGTGCCTTATCCGCGATCGAGATCGCGAGCAATCAAGGAGGCCAATATCAATCTCAACAAAACATAGCTTCCTATCAAGGCGGTCAAAGTGCATATCCGCCCCGATTCAACCCTGCTTATCCACCTCCAGTCCAAGCTCCTGGTCTACGAAATAGTGGTAATAATGGGAACGGAAATGGTCGCGACCTGCGTCTCGTGACAAACACGGAAGGGCGCAAGACTCCCGTCACTCAGGGCGGGTCTTACCCTCAACAGCAATATCAGCAGGACGCCCGTTCCCAGCCATCTGGGGGGTCTTGGGACAACAAAGAACACTCTCTCAATACTCGTACGTCGAACCCCAATCTTCAATATGGGTACCAACAGGGTGGAAAAGGTGGTTCGACCATCCCCAGCGTTCCGCCCATCCCGCAACAGTACCTCTCGCAGCAACAGCAGCAATCACGGGCCAACCAGCCATCATACACCCCGACTAGTGGACAGCAAGGCCAACAACAACAAGGAGCATCTGGGCAGAATTTCTCCGTCACAACACCCGTTGACGTACCTTCTCTCATTGCTACCAAGGGATACAATCCTACGAACTTTGATATCAGGCCTCAGTTTGTATGTGAACTGCGGATGAAATAATCAGAGACTAACGATTTATGTTTAGGCCCGCTACTTTGTCATCAAGTCGTACACTGAGGATGACGTCCATAAATCGTTGAAATACGAAATTTGGAGCTCGACGGACCCGGGAAACAAACGTCTCGACAAAGCATTCAAAGAAACCGCTGGGCGGGGCCCGATTTACTTATTCTTCAGCGTTAATGCAAGGTATGGATTTGAGGTTCAACCTTGAAAAAATTCTTATTATTTATCCCTCGTTCTTCAGTGGCCACTTTTGTGGCATGGCCGAGATGCTGACCCCGGTGAGGACTCCTACCCATAGTTTTGAATACTGTGGTGTTCATTAGTTTGACCTAGGTCGATTACACAAGAAGCAGTACTGTCTGGGCTTCCGATAAATGGAAGGGTGTATTCACAGTGCGATGGATATTCGTGCGGGACATCCCCAATGTCAACTTACGGCACATCAAGTTGAAGTACGTTCACTTCCATATACACTCGCTGCTGATCTCTGATGTTATGTTGGTGTGTAGCAACACACAGGAGCGAAAGCCAGTTACCAATTCTAGGGACACACAAGAACTTCTTCCAGACGCAGGCCAGGAGATGCTCAGGATCTTCCATACCCACCCGGCAAGAACATCCCTTCTCCAGGACTTTGCTTTCTACGAAGTAAGTAACTTGATACTCAAAGGTTTCGCCAATAACACGCTGCTCCCCAGCTCCAAGCCATGCAAAAGCTACAGAACCAGCAACAGGGATCTCCCTCGCCCAATCAATCTCCAGATCCCGGTAACCAGAGTCCCCAGCAACAGCAACAGGGGATTCAACAACCACGTCACCAGGTCCAACAGCAGCACCAACAGAACATCTACGCCATGTCGCCGAGCCCTAACGCGCTTGGGTACACGATGCCGCAGATGTCTCCTATGTTGCAAATGCAGATGCAAATGAACATGATGGGAATGGGTACAGGACAGTACGTCATGCCGCAACCCCAGGTCATGCAACAGAGCGTCATGCGCCATCCCTCCCCGGGACCCCAGAACATGTTTTAGCTTGAAAACCGACCGGCTCCAGTGAAGCTGAAAATTCACGCACGACCTTTTAACGAATGTTCTCCCACGATCAAGGGTTTTACCCTTCGCTCAAAGTAAATATATAAATCTCTTTCTTACTTCTCGTCCTATCGTGATTCTTCCTATCTATTTTCATTCCCTGATATTGCCAGAAACGGTTCCACTATTCCCTGTAACTCTCACCCGTCTCCCGATTCCGATTATCCTATGTTGTGTTCGTGCTCGATTCATTGAAATGCTACTACCCTCCCTCCCTCTGCGTTTATATCTAGGTTTTCATACATTTTGCGTTATTGATTTATGTTGCATGCATTATCGGACACGGGACAGTGAACGGACGGTGGACTTTCCGCTTCTTCGCTATCTTGTATTTGTTGTGCAATATATCGTACATACTATGTGTACCTCCTAACTGACTAAATATTATTTGATGCTTTGTGTCGTGGAGTTTTCGTGGATACATGTGGTAGAAGTTGACGATCCACATTCGCGATTTGATGCATGTCACTTGTAATTGTATCGAGGTTCTCATGCCTCTTATCCTGTCGGAAGTTTGCGAGTGCGAGTGGATCTGAGCGCTTGAAAATCGATCACGCGTGACCACGCGTAAACGATGATTTTACACTCATGGAACTACTGATGCGCGATAGCGAATCATACTTTTTGTTTGTATCAAAAAGGTACATCATATTCTCAAACCCATGGTTGACACGGCTCCTTCGGTCCCCCTCGTAATGACCACCATCGAAGCCTATAAAGCCGCAAGAGCCGCGCTTATTGACGCCGACAGGTCTCTGCGACGCGATCGCCAAGAGCGTACAGAGGCTGAAGTGCGCGCGGAGAGGATTGTGAGAGCCATTCGTACGGAAGAAGCATCTACGATATGGAACCAAGAACACGCGTTGATACCGCATCCATTTCCTGGCATGGAATTCTTGACAGGTAGGTTGTGTCGATTTTTGATTCCCCTGTTCTTCTATTGAGGGCGATGTGGAGGGCGAGAGATTATAATGAAGACAAGATTGTTTGCCATGTTGAGCAAAGTGAGCTGGTGCCCACCCAAGTGTGTTATTAAACAGAATCAAGTCTGGTCTAGATGCCGAAAGGCGCACTTCTTCATTGCCACTTGGACGCGACTGTTAATGCAGCCGTGTTGCTGAAACTAGCTCTGAAGCAGCCTGCTCTTCACGTTTGTGTTCAGGAGCGCGTGACTGCAGCGAACATTGGTTCTATATTACCTGCATTCAGGGCCCTGCCCCAAGATGATTACTCTGAAGCGCCTGGAATAACTGGAGATTCTTATGTTCTTGGAAGTTGGGTGTCTCTCAAAAATGCGAGAGAGAATTTCAGTCTCGAGCTTGGAGGTCCCGAGGGTTTCGATAGATGGGTTATTGGCTCAATGATGATCAACCCGACTGAAGCATATGTGACGCACAACACCATTACGAAGGTCCCATCATTCGTTTTCTCCGGATTTGACAGTGGCAACTGATCTTTGAATTCAGATATGGCAGAAATTCACAAATACTTTTCGAGTCTCAACGGTGTGTAACATGAGATTCTTCATCCATCCAGCTCTTTTGACTGATCTCAGGGACTGATACGCTTTGCACCAATCTTTCCTGATTATGTCCGAGAATTTCTTAAATCTTCTATTGAAGATGGAATAAGCTATATTGAGGCGCGCATCAACTTTTTATTCAGGTGTGCGTTAGAATTCGGTGATACTGACAATGCTCTCATTCTATACAAAGATATATGGTGGGTGAAGATGGACAAGAAAATATCCCACATCGTGAATGGCTCCTCATGTTTGATCGAGTTCTCAATGAAGTCAAAGCCGATATGCAGCGACAGGGTAGAGAAGACGAGTTTTTCGGCGCCAGGGTGAGCTCTTGCGGCAAACAATAAGACAAAACACTGAGTACCCGGATAGATTATCTACTCCACCATTCGTTTCATCTCGCCCGATGAATTGAACTGGTATTTGGAAGATTGTATTGCTTTGAAGAAAGAATTCCCTCATCTGATTGCAGGTCTCTGAAGCCTATCAATTGCAAGCTTCAGTTTCACTCAACTGTTCACTAGGTTTCGATTTGGTCGGGAACGAAAACGAACTGAAGCCTCTTATAGATTATATCGAGCCTCTTCTTCGTTTTCAAGAACGCCAAAAGGAAGAAGGGGTCGATATTCCTTTCATCTTTCACGCCGGGGAAACTTTAGGGGATGGCACTCATGCAGATGATAATTTATATGATGCTCTTCTTTTGGGAACCAAGCGTATTGGTCATGGGTAGGTAATTCGATGGCTATAATTGAAGACTGCCACTAAACCTCATAGATACTCGCTTGCGAAACACCCAAAGATTATTGAGGCTTGCCGACAAAAAGGGATCGCGGTCGAGGTTTGCCCAATATCGTACGTCATAATAGGACTATATATATTTTCCCTCTTATCTAATTCATTGTCACTTCTTCAGAAATGAGATCCTCGTCAGTTCAAGTTTTCGTCCCGGTCAAAGTAGCTTACTTTTAACTTCCAGCGGCTTACTTCTTCCATGCCGATGCATATGCTTCCCATCCTTGTTAATAGTGGCGTACCAGTAGCTCTCTGTTCTGATGACCCAGCTGTGTTTGGGAACATGGGTCTTACGTTTGACTTTTTCCAGGTAATTGTAACACTTCACAAGTATAAGGGCTGTCCAGATGCGGAATTATCAGGTCCTGGTTTCAAGTGAATTGGCTGGCCTTAGCACACTAGGACAGTTTGCAAGAGACAGCCTGGAGGTAAATGATGCCCGTTTCAACCTGCTCTATAATACTGATGGATTTTCCATCAACAGCATTCCACACTAGATGCTGAAGGAAAACAGCATGCAATCACCCTTTGGGAAAAACAATGGACCAGATTCATTGCTGACATCGTGTCTGAAACAATATAACTAAACAGTGAACTTAAGTTGCAGGACTTGACATCAAGAGGACGTCAAGACGCAATTTTACTGTGTAGATTAACAGAAGATATTAATAAGAAGCTCAGTTTTGTTTTGTCGGCTCATCTTTCAAAATTGATGTACAAAAGTGTCCATAAAAATTATTTATTATAACAAAATCTCATAGTCGGGTAGCCACAAACATAATAGATAAGTGCTGAATGTCTATAAATCGACGTAAAGGCGGATTCCAAGGGCAGGGAGCCTTTTCGGAGGCCTCTGCCCGCACACACTCCGTGGCACCCGACCTGAAGCCGTTTTCGGCATGGCGACATAGTCATAGGCAGCTGCCACGTCGAGCAAAAGGTCTCACTTTCTGCCCGCGCTGCTTCCGATACTCTCACCCTTCCATTTTTCTCTTTGCACCTTCAGCAGCTCAGGTGAGCGTCGCTCTCTCACTATCAGCATTCTAATCGTCGATCTTCGGAGTAGTGTCCACCGTCACAAAAAAAAATTATTGTTTCTCTTTTTTTGTACACTCCTCAGAAAGTGAGATCCCTTCCACCATTCGATGAACAACACGCATCTCTCACGACAAAAAAAACAAACTTCTTTCTGTGTAAATTCTTAGCTTGTTTTTCGAACACTTCCTCTCTTTCATCGTCATTTGTGTATAAAAACTTTTTCGAACAACACTTACTCGTTCCTCGCCATCAATCTTCGACCTCATGAGTAATGAAAAGTCTCCAGACCGTCACACTGGTTTTCCGCACCGCGATCACCTTGCCAAACCTAACGCTGAAGAGAGCGGTATCGACCGTGAAATTGAACGAACACAAGCCCGAACAGAGGCCTCACAAAAACTCATCGATGAAACCGTTAATGGTCTTCGCTCCCTCGATGATTTCTCCAAATGTCTTCAAGCCTTGAGCTTCAGTGCAGCAGAAGTAAAGGACAGCTTCGATGAAGTCTATCAGCGGCTTGAACTTCGCAAACAGAAAGCTCGTCAACTCGTCGTACCTTCCCGAGAACCTACCCCTGAGGGTTTCACCGAAGAACAAGCTTCAGTATTTAGTAACGAAAGAAGCTCCACCCTCTCAGATCAGTCTAGGACAAGTCGTGAGCAGTCACAAGCGGTGGAAGCAGCAGCCTGGGCAGCAATGCAAGCCAAATTGGACCACGTCTCGTCTTCTGTGGAAAATCCACCAGTAGGTCACCTTTTTGAAAGGCGGTCTGACTTCCTGGGTGCACGCAAAGAATCCCCTGAATTGTCGTCTATCCCCCAATCGGTGCTTGACGTTGCTCCACACCTGGCTCGCCTTCAGAGCAATGTGAACGCAGATCCCCATATCGGGGAAACTTGGAAGCTGCGTAGAGAATACGCTAAAGGGAGAATTGTTGAGGCTCTCATCAATCTGGGTCAATTCCAGCCACTCAAGGATCCTATTTCGAGGGCAATTTGGAAGCTCGTTATCCTCGACCACTACGTTGACTTTGAAAAACTTTATGCAACGTTGGACCGCAGGTATGATCATCAGGGCGAGGTCATGGCAAACCATCCGGTACGATCTGAATCCGATTGGACCCGTGTTTTCGATGCGTGGATGGCTGCTGTTTTGGTCTTCTACCCCCATCGCAGTGGAGAATTGGCATCTTACCGAGCTAAAATACTTGATTTTTTCCACTCAATTCCATCTATTGCCATCCATTTTGACCGCGATATTCGCAATCGCTATGCTCTAAATCCATTTCGAATGGATGATCAAAAGGCGCTGTATGTCCCTTTCCTTGCCCAAGTCTTTCGCGTATCATCGTTCAGTGCCGCGGGCACAAAGCGAGCTTCCTCCTCTCAGTCTCAACCTCGAAAACGTTCGTCGACTATATGCCAAAACTGGAACATGGGTTTCTGCAATTCTGATACGTGTCCGAGTAATCGTCGCCACAACATTTGCTGTGAGTGCTATGGTGGGCATCGGGCTCGAGACTCCAACGAATGTTTCGCAAAGCTCAAGCAGCGTCGGCAACAATATAGAGCAGCCATGGGCTTTGACACACAAAGCCAGTGAAGCCCATTTTTCTGGCCCTCATTCACTACGTCAACTTGATATGAGGAAGGATACTGATTCCTCCTTCCACTTGAACAACGTTTTTGACGTGGATTTGTGTGGGATGGCAATGTTTCACCAATATCTCCATTAGCCCATGATACTGAGACTGCTCCCCTTTTAGCCTCCTGTAACCCAGTACATATTGTAATACTATAAGTGTATACTTTAGTAACAGCGTGAACGCCGGTTAAATACTTCATTGTCTTTTATTTACTCACTTCTTTTTCTTAATTTACCTTAGCTGAATACTCAGGACTTGGCTGATTCACTCAGATGCTAAGACATTTGGACTCTATTATCTGTAACTATGTTACATTTTATTTTTTTAAATCTTCAGTTTCTGGCATTCAGCTATTCATGCTTGGCAACAGTTCGAAAGTTTTGAACCTTATCAGCAACTCTATCAGCTTCTCAGCTTCTTTTGCTCCATCATCTTTTTCATAGACAATCTGCTAGGCATGCCAAAGCCCTCATTGATTACAGATATTGATGAGTCATGAGCATCATCACATTTTGACAGAGAAATATACTTAAATGCTCCTGATGTCTGTTTTTCATGATGGTTGTTGGACATGTTGGGCATGTCAGGTGTTTTGTCTCTAGGAAGGTCAATCATGTTAGACTGACAGAAGTTTTTAATGGCAGTGATATTGGACTCCACAGTGGAGGAAGAAAGCAAGGCAAAAGCTTTGTTCAGATCAGATGCAGGAGATGAGAGTTGGTCAAACACTACTCTGCAGATATTACACAGCTCACAGAGGTGCAGCCAGAATCTGACATAACAGAAAGTTTACCAATATAAGTCTCAAAATCAGAGCCTTACATAAAACAGCCTGCTGAGACAGTTTCATATATAAGATCTGGCATCTGCTATAACATCCCTCCTAGATTACCTGGGTTGTCTTTGCATACATATAAAAGTGTACAATTAAGAATCAAGTGAGTTTAAGAGAGAGGACTCAGTGGTAGCTGAAAAGCTGATGCAGGATACACAGAAGAAGTCAGGTGCTCAGACTTATAGCAAGGAGTTGTCATCTAATGATGAGAAACAGAACAAAGTGTTGTCAACACTCAAAGTTTAATTAAAAATAGTACTTGCAAAATATCTGTAAGTGGTGAAAAAAATGACACAGGCCAGGCTGCAGTTATATGTGCTGAAGCACATGCAGATGATGTAGTGTTGCCAGCAGGTGATTCTGTATGTAGGGCACTAAAAAGTATATCAAATTGTTCACTTAAGATTTTGAGCTATAAATATATAGATAAAAAAAAGTAAGATGTGTCTGACAGCTTCAGCAGTGACACCAACAAGTTTGGTGGACTATGAGGAGAAGCATAGACTAATGTTGAAGGATATGATGCCTAACTCTGGCTATTTATTTATGACATCATTGTTTCATCATATTTACATATGTTTTTCTTTTTATTTCATTATGACATGTTTATTATATTATTATAACATACATACATATATTCATGATTATAAATATCTTGCTGCACACTGGAATCATGTCATTTCTCAATATTGACTCTAGGTGCATTGTATACTTACATCATTACAAATTTGTACTTACACATCTCTCAATATTGACTCTAGTATTAAATATTGTCTACTACTGTACACATTTACACATACTGTTCTGCTATAATGCTGCATCAACTAATCATGCTCTGGTGATTAATAAGGCTATAGAGTGCCTGAATGAGCCAAAAAATTTCAATGAATTTCAAGAAGACTTTGTGTAGAGATAGGCAGCTGCCACAAGACAGAAGAATTTGTCAGAGTTGGCAGTACAGAATTGTAAAAAAAAACACTTTATGTCTGCAGAACTCCTTCTACAAAGCCTGTGACCACTGGTGACAAGCAGCAGTTGAGCAAGCATAGAGGCAGGCAAGAGTCAGATGAGGGACCAGCAAGGCTAATCAAGTAGTTGAATATTGCTAGAGAGCTTACAGTAGATTCAGTGTGTAGGCCAGCAAGAACACTGCTATTGTTTAGCTTGAGGATATTGTCAAGAGACTCCTTATTTCTTCCTTCTTTCTTCATTCATTCTTTCACTTTACTATTTCTATTCTTCTAACTCTCTTTATTAGTACTACTTCCAGCCTTTGAAGTACTCTGATTCTCTAATTATTATTCAGACAAGTGTGGCCTTTCTGTTAGCTTCATTCTCTGAAGGTCGTCCACGAGGCTCAAATCCCATCCAAGGATGTCGACCAGTATCTAGAAG
>QFEW01001200.1:0-10164 GCA_003316525.1 Termitomyces eurrhizus
ATTTCCAGTTTCCATTTTCACGTAGGTGTTTCAGTTATATGTGACAGAAGTGGAAGGACGAACGATGTTCAGAAAACGCCAAGTGATTCTTTACGGAGCGCAATAGCCCCCCCAAAAAAAGAGTACACTGAGTTGTCCAGACAAAGATCCTACATATGTAGTTTGACGCGCCCATTGATGGTTACTGTGGCGATTCGTAATTAGTTTCACTGTATCCACGTTTTGTCTAAAATGGAACACGTGTCGGAATTGCACTCTCTGGCAGTTGGACTACCTGTCCCATTAGAACAAAGCTCGTTACAGTCTTGTGACCCGTTACTCAAAGTGTCGGAAGAGGCCTCTGGCATTGCCAGTCATTCCATAGCGGGAACCCAAACCGGTACACTTTCCCGCGTAAACCACCTCGCTAAAAATATCTGGTTGCAAAACCCGTCAACATCTGATACCATCACAAACATGGAAGCAAGTCCTATGCTGACTCCAAAGCCCTATGAAGTACTTACTTTGGCTGTGTATCTTCGATCTTCCGTGATCTTCTTTATGGCTTCTAATGTACAAAAGCGATACACTGGGCATGTGTAGCGATCTGAGGCTGTTCTTTATTCTTCTGAGTCTATACTCTATCTTGCTAAACTCCCCAGAAGTTTGACTCTGCGCAGCAGAATGGTATCCAGGGGCTCAGTGTGGAAGCTCCATGAAGAATTGATCAACTCTGGACCTGCATTGACCTAGCTATCTTGCAGATTTTAGCTTGCCGTAAGAGTGGCTACATTGATTTTATGTCAATTCAAGCACTAAGTTGCCCCTTCTTGACTGCTTTGTTCACATGTCCTTGATCTCTGGCTGGACAACATCGAGGAAATTAAATGCGATGCGATCTTGATACTCCATTTCTTGTTCCATGGCAAAAATTCCCACCATCAGGTCCCTGCGGCAGTGATGATACATCATGGTTGCACAGAGACTTCGAGTATCATTTACTTATAGGCATGAATCACAAACGTCCACCAAACCTTGCCATCTTCAACTCATCCCAGTCGTTTTGCTGTGATTGAGACCTCAGGCCTCAGCTCCAACCCTTTAACATGAGTGGCAACTCAATATGTTCTGTTCAAAATGGTTCGCGCCCTGGAGCAACAGCGGAAGCACGTGCTTCCTTTTATGGACTCTACCTGGCCGTGCTTGCGTATGGTACGTTGCAGCGTTTCATGTGGCAGCTCTTTGGCTTATTATGCTTATTATCATTCAAGGTGCCCTCCTTATGCTGTACGTCCAGCTCACGGGAATCTTAATTGCACGACCAAGTCGTGGAAGGTCTTTTTGGCTTGTCCTCGCTTATTCTATAGCCCTTTTCCCTCTGGCCACAGTAGCTATAGGGCCAATCTTGAAGTTCAGCGAAGAGTCGTATATCGAGCAACGAAACTGCCCACCGTTTACTTATTTCCAAATGTCATCAAGCTACCTAATTGTTATCGGAGAAGTTAGGTTCGAACCTTTTTCTTCGAAAGAGGATTGCCAATGATTAAAAATTAGCGCCACATTGCTTGCATGGGTTGCGGATATCCTCATGTTGACTCGCTTGTGGATCATCTGGAACTCTTCCGTGCTAATTATGGTTGTCCCAGTCTCGGTATATCTCGCAAGACTGGGTAAGCATTAAGAAGCTTTGTTTACTTCGCTATATCCTCATCATATTTGTCAAGCCGTATCGATTCCGGTGTTTATCGCTGTCGCGCGAGTAGAAAAGCCAGCCTGGAGTTTCAATATCAGCACGGCTTATCATTCACTCACACTCGCCTTCAACATCTATATGACGTGTATTATATGCCTTCGTCTTCGCATGCTGCGGCCAAAATTGGAAGCCGTGGGTGGCAAAATATGTGCCTCATTCTATACTTCGAACGTGACCACATTTGTTGAATCGGGTGGTTTTTTTACAATCTGGGGGACAGTTTTCTTGATTTTGCGAAGTAGAGATAGTTTGTTTCAATGGGCATTCTTCTTCCCTATTCCCTTCATTATGGTAAGTAACAAACCTTCACTGCTTCGAAGAACGCTCAATAACAATCTACTCCAGGGTGTGACTCGAATCCTCATCGTTCTTCGCTTAGCTCAAGATCGCGCCTGGTCTAAAGATCTCGTTGATGCTACTCATCACGGCATTCTTGACTGGCAAGTCTCTTCGACACACAGCATTCCACTCTATGACGTGCCTTCTACATCCGATTACCCTAGTCCGGATAGTACTGATAACAAAGTGCGGAAGCAAATGCAGAGTAACTTTATGCCTTGAGATTTCGAGGCTTCACCTTTCCCAATCGGATTTCTTCCACCCCATCATAAGTATCAAACCTGTAAAAGTACTGCTGGCGAACGAACATTTGTATAACCGTTATTCTACATTTATGTGTGTAATTTTAATGTTTTGCGAAAATGGAAACCCGTCGGAATTGCACTCGACGAATCAGTTGGACTACTTGTCCCATAAGAACAAAGCTCGTTACAGTCCTGTGTGGAAGAGGCCTCTGGTAGTCATTCCATAGCGGGAACCCAAACTGCTACATGTAACACATGTGTATATGTCACTCAATACTGTGACCAGGTTACGCAGAGTGGGTGTAGTGATATTTGATCTTCGCAGAGTCTGTTTTATGGACGATCTACCAACTTCTCACGTCTCCCTTCAAGACCTTCGTGTCAAACTACAATGCATCTATCAGTCCATTTCGACCTACCAACCATCAACAGATAGGCCGCCAATATTAGACTCTTCTCTTGACATTACTGGTGATGAAGATGGACAATGGTTGCAACAAGACAATGTTCAAGGTCTAAAAAAACTCAAAGATTCAGTAAAAATTGACCTCGATTTGCTGGAAAAGGTAAGAAACCTTTTCCTCCTTGCCATACATTCTCTAATTCACTTCTGAAATTCTAGTAGTTTTTAGAAAACCCTCAGTCAGCCCATCTGCCGCCGCTTTCGACGAACGCGCCATACCTGATTGCCGTTTGGAATGAAGTGATTTGTGCACCTGCGCCTGTCAGTGCTGTATTTAAGTCGTTTCCTCTATCTGGACCTTCGGGAGATACTCGACAGCGTGGTGCTCAGCGGCCACCGGCGACCAAGGTTGACGTTGTAGCAGACAGTGGAAAGCAATGGATACGAGTCAATACGTGAGCTCAGCATTTTTTTCAACAATAAAACCTGAGATTGATTTGATTGATACATTTCAGCGTCAAGAATTCTCGGATGCTAGCTGAATTTCGCGAAATTGACTCGTATATGACGGATTCAGATGACTCCTCCTACGAAAAGATGGAAGGTGCACAACCGACCCTTGCTCAAACGGAATTCGATAACTCCATACTGCGGATGGGAAGATCGCTTGTTGCCGCTGCGAAATCAAATCCATTAGAAGGAACAGGCGAGAGCCCTCGGGTGACGCTTCGGTTAACACGATTAGATCCTTCGCCCGCATTGGAGAAAGACGGGGATCCTAGAATTGCAAGCACACTGGTCCTCTTGCAGGAGATGGGTATCACAGTTGAACTGGGAGAACGGGAGGAATTTGAACTTCCTGAGGTACCAATGGCTTCTCGGTCGTCTTCACCCTCTTCACTTCCTCTCGTTCCCAGTATTAACATTAATCTTGACCTCTCTGTGCTTATTGCCCTCATTTCTGACCTTACTCATGCACCGCTACCAACGTCGATCGAAGAGGCCAACAAGCGATTCATTCCGCCTGAGTCTTATCGGGAATGGAAGCTAAAAAAGAATGGGATGTACGCAAAGACTAAAACAAAGTTGAAGAGCCTGCACAGTCTAAAGTCTGACAAGGTCGAGTCAGACGTCGCTTTTGACACATCGACGTCGAAGGTCGATTCGGACGTGGCTCCAGAAAATTCCAGCGATTTTGTTAAACATTCACGTGCTTTGACAAACCAACTTCTTCAAGAGATGGGTAAAGGCTTGTTGCAGGATATCCACGAAAAAATCTCCCTGTTTCCAGGGGGGACGTCTGTCCACTTCTGGACTACGTCTGAAGCACGCGATCGTTGTCTTCGCATCATCGCAAAGATTGGCGGTACAAGCGAAAAGCGTCGAGCTCACGCTCTCTTCTGGAATGTATCTACATTGTTAGATAAAGCACTAACGCCTGAAGACGCAGAAGATATGTATTGGCTAGATTCGCGTTATCCGCCAAGATTTGTATCGCTATTCCCTATCAATCTCTACCCCTCATCATCCAATCCTGACCTTCTCCAACGCCTCAAAGCACAGAACACCACGGTCTCTCGATTTTCCAAGGTCCTTGGTCAAACTTGCCTAGACATACTAGCACAAGAGACTATTCCACACCCTCGTGCGCTCTCTGAGGAACTGGTGGCACACGAAGCTAACGGCGAAATTCAACGGGCAATTGTTACGAAGGCTAATCCTCGCTTGACTGCTCATACCGTCCAGAGTTTGTTGTGGGGTGCTGAACTCGGATGGACAACGTTGACTGCGAACAAGACGAGTGTGAAGGCAATTTTGAGGGAGATGAAGGCCACTAGACTTTCTCGTAGACTCGAAAGACCTGGTGATGGTAGTTCTCTTGAAGAGTCGAGTGCGAAGGGCTGTATAGCCGCTATCTGGATCGTTGACCCTCGAAGCCTTGCTGAAGGCATGTCAAATATTTCTAGATAGTATGACTCACTCAAGCTATTATATATGGTAGAAGCAAACTGGCAGATATCGATTTTTTCTAGAACACTTAATGGTACATTTGATCAACGGACTCTTCGGACTCTTTCAAACTCGTTGCGAACTATTTAAACGTACTGAAGGATGTTGATGACGCAGTCAGTGTAGTCGTCGTCGGTGCCGTCCTCCGAGAGAATCTTTATCGGTTGTTAGACCGTTGCAGACGGTTTATTTCAAGACTTACGGTCGAGACACGGTGACTCGCGGGGTGAGACGCGTCTGCCGGCCTCGAAAGCTATCGAAACCATTTCACCTAACTGTCATAGCAAAAATTCACGTCGACTCACGTTGATGGGCTGAATCATCTTGGAAGGACCAAAGTTGTCTCCCCCCTCGGAGTTCTCGATGCTTACGTTGATCTCGACAGGCTCGCGGAAGGGCCCGAAGGACCAGGCATTGGAAGCCGGGTTCGCCTCCTGGGTCAAGGGGACGTTCTCGCCCTGACCGACGAAAGTGGTCGAGGCGAGGGTACGACCAGTGGCATTTCGGATGCCGACAGTCGCGCGCTGGTGGTAGCGAGCGGCAGCAGTCTGGGAATAGCAAAGTTAATCGGACCAGATTAACAGCGGTTGAAGTGGTCGTCGAAGGAGCTCACCCCGCTGACGACACCCCTGTGGCCGGGCTCGACGGTGACAGTGGACAGAGGCATGTTGGATGAGTTTTTTTAGCTGGTGTTGTTTACGATGAGTGCTTTGTTGGAAGACGGGTTGAGGAATACGATGGTCGTTTGCAGCTGCGTTTATATGCAACGCTACATTCCAAAACTCTACAAATGTCAAGCCGTCCATTTTAAAAACCTGCCGACGTTAACTATTTCCTTTGAAGATATTCCAGAATGAAAAGTCATCATTCGACCCGCACAAAATGTACCAAAGGGCTGGAATGAGAGTGAAATTCGACAGAAACCAACCAAATACAAAAAAAAGAAAAACATTAAGGTATGAGAAGAACAAGAGCTCTTCTGGAGCTTGAGGTTAAGCTAGGGCATAGCTGATAGTTCACCATGCGACAAAGCCTGGACCAAGGTCTCGAGCTTTCAAAAGCCCCAAACGTTTTTGGTGAACGATATGAAGGTATTAGATGGACTTGTCAAGACCAGATTATTTACCTCGACCGATGTAAGGTATTATCGAGCTATACTCAAGATGGTTCTTGGACCGTAATTGACGATTAGTAGTATTGCGGTTGGCCTACACACCTGATATCGTTATACATGTGGATGAGATTAATCCATTTTTCGCATCGATAGGAAAGATGTACCGAAAGATAAGATGATCAGGGCTCCAGGCGTAAAACATGTGATGAATTCCACGAGCATTGAAGACCTTGTGATGTTCACTTGACAGATGGCGGTGGTAAAGACATTTGACATAGTCTGAGCTTGTCTACATCGATATCCAACGAGATTCTTCCCAGATAATTTGTGAACCAGAAACGTAGCAGAGCAAGAGAGATGGGCAAGTATCATCTGAAAGGACTGTTAAATAGGAAGGAGAATACAGGTACTTTTTCAAGGAACTGATGCCGCGTCCTACCAGCGAACAGTAAACACGCTCATCAAGAGAAAGAAGCGGGAAAACTTAGGTCTGATTGCATTGGTGAAGTTTGAGTATGTCTGGTTTGACTTAACCGTGACCCGAGCACGAGTGGGTATACCTTACTAACTATGGGAGTGTCTCGAATGACTGAATCCATAATAGAATTGAGAAGAGGAAAGGTTCTGAAGTAAAATGGACATCACTGATCGTGAACTTACCCGGCCACGCTTACCGTGCTATAGAACATCGTCGATAAACTGAGCTTGGGCATTGTAGAGGGCTCACCACTTTGAGCTTCTAACCTTGGAATACATCTGCCATGCTGATCGGTGTACTCCCAAGGAAGAGAGGCCAAGTCGTTTTAGAGCGCAACAGCCATCCGAAGGCCTAACTAACGCCTTTAACAACTTGAAGTTAGAATTCACGAGTGTTGGGCCAGAATAATCCCAATTTAGGATCTTTGCCAAAGTTCCGACCAAACAAGCGCTCCCAACTGACTCGGACGTCAGCGACGAGCGTAATTCTTCCGTCGTGCATCTCAAAAATCTTGTCCAGTCTACGTTTGCTGCGGTTAGAAAGACTTAAGACGATTAATTTGCGCACATTGGAGCACAGGGCAGCTTATAGAAGCCTCATTACGCCTGCCGCCAGATATTGTGAACCCGCATGGGCAATGCTCACTCTGGATCGACCTTGACGCGAACCACTGGAGCTCTAGACTCGTTTGTAGCTGAACTTGGTATAGATATTATCTATGATAAAAGGTACGCGTTGCTTCCTCTGATCTCATTCTCCAACTCACAGTATTTCGGCAGCCTTGGTTCAGCTCGCTTCCTAAAGTCCGTAAAGTGTCGCCACAAATCCGGTTCTCTTGCTATCAAGATCTTTATAAAACCAGATCCTGGTTTGTCGTTGCGCAATTACCACCGCAGGTTGAAGAGTGGGTGTTTAATATCAAAATGATGAGGTAGTCCTAACTTTGGTTAGTTGAAAGAGAAGCGCTACAGGATATTCCCAACGTCTACAACTATCAAGCTTTTGTGGAGACCGACAAGGCAGGCTACATTGTCCGACAATGGATCGCAAGCAACCTGTATGACCGTATCAGGTGTGTCTTTTATCAAACTTGCTATGGTCGCCTTGGAATCATTGACTTTTTCAGTACTCGGCCATTTTTGAGCATGATAGAGAAACGATGGATAGCTTTCCAACTATTGCATGCTTTGCGTGACGCAAGGAATCGAAAGATATCCCATGGTGACATCAAATCGCAGAATGTCCTAGTGACGTCTTGGAATTGGGTCTACCTCTCTGACTTCGCGTCATATAAACCAACTTACCTCCCTCTGGATGACCCTGCAGACTTTTCATTCTTTTTTGATACTTCGGGAAGACGAACGTGTTATATTGCGCCCGAACGGTTCTACACAGCCAGCGCAAATCCCGAGATAAGTGCAAAGAAATCTAAGCTGGCGATGGATGAAACTGAGGGAAAGCGTGACGGGAAGGTTACAGAAGCAATGGACTGTTTTAGTGCGGGATGCGTCATTGCAGAATTGTTCCTGGAAGGCACTCCGCTTTTCAACCTCAGTCAATTGTTCAAGTATCGAGAAGGGGAACTTAGTGTGGATGCACAGTTAGCGAATATCGATGAAGGTGTTAGGGCAAGTACTTCCTCCTCATTTATCGTTAAAATTCTCATCAATGGCAGTAGAATATGATAAAGCAAATGATCGCTCTTGATCCATCTGGTCGTCCATCTTTCGATACTCTTCTGCATACTTCACGCGGCATTGTATTTCCTGAATGCTTTTACTCCTTCTTTCACAACTACGTCTCAACCATCAACGATATCTCTCCAACGTATCACGCCCCGTCACCTCCGACTGCAACGTCCTTAGGAATAGCGCCTTCATCATCGACAACAACGTTACGATCTGGTTCCTCGCTTTCCCACGCCGCCGGTGCTCCAACGACGGAAACGACGTCTGAAGCGCATCCGAGCGAGGCTGATCACAGGGTGGAGAAGTTATGGGCGGACTATGAGAGTATAGAGCCGTACCTGTTGACTGAAGTTGCAAATGAACCGTCGTCGGACGTCGAGCATACGTCGGCATCTACTGGTGTATCACGAGCTTTTCAGGTGGGTAGCCCTGTATCTTGTAAGCACAGCGCTAGTGATTTATGGTGTCCAGGATATACTTCCCGTCGAGCTCTACATCCCAAATCGCGAACCCACTCTACACAACCCGCGTAAAGGACGTACGGCTGCCTATGAAGGTTACTCTTTTTAGTTTCAACCAATTGGAAGATCTAATTATACTCCTTAAGATGGTCCTGCTCTTATCATCCTTGCACTGGTTACGGCTCACATCCGGAACTGTCACTTACCAACATCGAAAATCCGGGCTTTGGACGTTTTCCTCGCGCTTATTTGCCATCTCACTGACGAGGCGAAGCTTGATAGAATGCTTCCGTATATCATTGAGCTTTTGCATGACGAGGCTGCTATCGTTCGCTCAGCAGCTCTGCGTACCTTGATGCAAGTTGTGCGTTTCTCACTTCTGTCCTTCGTTCTGTACTTACTAGAACTGGTGTAGCTCATGTTGGTGACTGTGATTACACCATCGAATGCTGCAATCTTTCCCGAATATATCATACCGCATCTTAAGCATCTATTACAAGATCCTGAAGTATCAGTCCGATGTATGTTTGCCCAGTGTATTGTGCAGCTTGCAGATACTGCCATGCGGTATCTCGAGATGGCACAGGCGCTCAAGGCTCATGGGGCTTTCAAACTCGCTGTCGATGTACAAGAGTATGATCAAGGTCATTTTGAGGTCAGTTATTTTACACATCTTGCTTGTTTTATGATGTTGTATAATGACAATTCAGGTTTCATATGATGTTAGCCTGCAAGACCTGCAGAACAGTATCCAGGACCATCTCTCGACTCTTCTGATGGATCCATCCAGCATAGTAAAGCGTGCTGTATTGCATAACATCTCATCTTTGTGCATTTTTCTAGGCAGACAAAAGACCAACGATGTCCTCCTAAGTCACATGATCACATATCTCAATGACCGTGATTGGCTTTTGCGGTATGCATTCTTTGAAAGCATTGTTGATGTGGCTGCTTGTGCTGGAGGGCGGAGTTTAGAGGAGTACATTCTCCCTCTTATGGTACAGGCCCTATCAGGTTGGTAGCTTCTTCAACAAGGCAAGATTACAAAGTGATTTAATCGGTGTTGTACAGATGTTGAAGAGACAGTGGTTGCCAAAGTACTCTCAACTTTGACGAGTCTTTGTGAACTGGGTCTGTTCCAAAAAATGCGTATTTGGGAGCTTATGAGCGCGACACTCAGCTTTCTTTACCATCCAAATGTGTGGATAAGACAAGGTTTGATTTTTTTATCTTCCTAACTAGTCAAGATTTGTACCTTGTCTCAGGATCGGCGGCCTTCATTGCTTCTGCTGTCCGCCACTTGCCTCCAAGCGATGTCTGGTGCATCCTGTATCCATCGCTTAAACATTTCCTGAAGTGCGATGTGAAGGAAATAGAAGAGTTGAGCTTGTTGATGGCTATGAAACCTCCTGTTCGTGTTGAACGATTTCAATGTTATGACAAAAACTGATAGATCAGCGTAATACATAGCTTCCAAGACAGATCCTTGACGCTGCTGTTCAGTGGGCAATGAAAGCAGACAAGACGAGTTTCTGGCGCAGCGTGCGACGAAGCAGCACTGCCAAAGTTGAATCTCCCCGTGAAAGCGTGATAGCCGTACGTAAGACCGGGAACAGTACCATTGCGAGGAATAAGTCTGAAGAGTGAGTCTGTGTTTAGATCAATATTATTCTGAAAGCATATGAATGACCTGT
>QFEW01001202.1:0-14364 GCA_003316525.1 Termitomyces eurrhizus
AGGGGTGATTCAGTAACTGCTCAGGATGCACATATGTCTATGATAGGCCAGGAAGTACTTAATGTGAGGACAACCTCTAGAGGCTGTGGCTTAGTCACACAGCTAGCAGAGAGAAATCCAGTAACTGCTCAGGATGCACATATGTCTATGATAGGCCAGGAAGTACTTAATGTGAGGACAACCTCTAGAGGCTGTGGCTTAGTCACACAGCTAGCAAAGAGAAATCCAAAGTGTATTAGAATCTATACTGACAATGTAGTACTTGATTGCAAGTAGTACTGATAGTTCTGGGGCTTAATGGTGTAGAATGTCACTTCCAATGCACACTGACTTGATGATGAACTTGAGATGTTATAATATTGAAGGCTTTCAATAATCTTCCAGAAAGCAGAGAGTTCTTAACAAACTCCAGCCTAAGCAATTTCACTCCCTGGGAATCACTGAGCCTTTGCCTATCAATTGCTTGTCTATTCTCTACTAAACTTGGGCTATTTATACTGTTTTTTGGTGCACAGACCATTATCTACACATGATCTTTTGTCGTAAATTCCTAAGCCTCCAAAACATATTTGATAATCCTATTTCCCTTTTGGGAGGCCTGTTTTGGTGCCACCAGTTCCACCATTCCTCCAGATGTTTCTGATTGCCACTTCTCCATTTGCTTTAGCTCATTTAGCATGATCCTATTTATAGATTTTTCTTTCCTCTTTTAGTGCTTCTCTGCATTCCATGCTTCTTTTTCTTTCCCCTTTTAGTCATGTCAAATTGGGCATTGTCAGATCTGATCTTGATCTAGATCATCACAATTTAATCCCATTTTGTCACTTCTGCCAGCTCCCATGCTTTTCCTCCCCATTACAGTAGTTGGACTATTGTTGAGCTAATAGTTTGAGCTGGTCCCTGCCTATTGTTCTGTACTTTTCTGTGTATTTATTGAGATGTTTTGGAGATATATTTTTGTTGAGACTGCTACCAGGAGGCTTAAAGTTTTCAGCCTATAATTAAATGTTTATTTTGACTTCTGGTGCATGGTGTGTCTCTGGCTGCTGGTATAGTGTTGTATCAACAATATCATGATACCTACTCACCTGGCAGAGAAAGATCCAAAGAGAACAAATCTAGAGATTTCTTATGCTAGGTTGGATGCTTCTTGGGCCTCTGAAGCATGGGAAACAACTGTACAATACGACAAAACCTTGAAAATAAAAATTGCCTACACAAATAATTGCACAAATAAGAGGCAAACTCTGGCAAACTCTGGCTTATATAAGCAGTCTGGAAGCAGTGCTGAAGGGCCCACACTTGTTTGAATAGTAGCTAAAAAACCAGAGCACCTCAAGAGCTGATAATAGTACTAACAGATAGTGTTGAAAAAATAAAAACAGTGAAATCAGATAATGTCAGAAGAAATAAGAGAATGAATGAAAGGAGAGTGAAGAGGTAAGAAGTGAAGGAAGGAAAAAAATGAGGAGTCCCCTGACACTCAAGACTTGAGATTAAGATCAGATCTCCAACCTTTCTGGTAGTGAGGATGAGGCCCAGAGGGCAGAGAGCTCACTTTATAAAGGCTAGCAATAGCTATGAGACAAAATGCCTGAGGGACTAACTCCTCCAATTATGCAGTTTGCAGAAGAACCTTGACAGTCTAGCCAACTGGTATCTAAAAGGCTCCCTGACAAGGTCAAGCAGTTAACAGGTGTCCTGGATGTCTTAGGAGTCACCAACTTATCAATACAAGCTGGAGAATATATGCTCCCAAACCAGAATAATAGGGCCAGATAGGCTGTAGCAGGCCCACTAGAATAGCAGAAGCCCACATAAAAGAGATACTGGAGGAGGCTGCAATCCAAGATGCAAAAACTGCAAAAAACAAACTTGACCTGTGGTGAAGGCCAAGTTTACACAGACTTTTCCATCACACAGGCAGTTAAGACAACCAACATGGATGGAATTCAGCATCTCCTACTGGTATATGACATAGCATGCTAGTGGTGTGTCAAATTTTCTGAATGGCTTGCCGAGGCTGAAGAAGTCCTGCCAGATAATCTACTCGTAGACTTTGCAATAGGACTTCTTCATGTTCATAGGCATAAGGAGGATTGTTTTTTCTGCTTTGCCCCATCCTTCATTCTCAGGGCTGATGGGGAGATAATTGAAAGTCTCTGGTCTACACTAAATGAAGTCTCACAGATGGCCCATACAGCTACCTTGGCACATTGGGCAGAAATCTTTGATGATCACATGTGTGACTCAAACTAGAAGAAGCTGCTTGACATGGTTCCATTCCTATGTTGAAAGTACAGGACTGCTGTTGAGATGAAAGATGCAGCCGTTCAATATTTCACTGAGCAATCCGTCGGAATATCAACAGATTTACTAACAAGCTGGGAAGCCAGAATAGCTAAGGCAGAAAGGCTCAGAGAGGAGGAAAACTGTAAAGCAATGGATATTCTCAAAGCTCATACAATGACCTTCAATAGTGCAAGTGAAGATCAAATGGCAGCAAACAGTGGAAACCACTCAACAGATATTGCAGCGACAGATATTTATTCCTTCTGGATTCAACTTGCCCTTGACATTAAGAAGCAGCAGTAAGGTGTATTGCTGATGGCCCAACCTATTTCACTAATTGGAAGCTCAGAATTGCAATTCAGGACTAGGTTCGCCGTTTGAATTGGCATGCAAGCAATAATGATTGGCAAAAGGTCAAGGCAGAAAGAGAACTATTAAGGGTTTGACTCAATGTCCTTGCTGCTTCTCAGGACAGGAGCGGGTTTATTGCTAGTGGAAGGCAGACTGCCTTCCTGGAACCAGATGAAGTTTTCAGAGCCTTTGACAACAATGAAATGGCAAAAAATGGACAACCAGCGGATTTGCTGATACTGCCAGTAGATGACCTTGGACCAACAGATGTAGTTGTTCCAGAAGATTTTGAAATCTCCTTCCCATTTATGATCATGGGTAATGTCTCACCATTAATAATGATAGAGTGCAATTTGCACTTGATTCAAATTAAAAGGCTCCTGCAAGCCCTTTGGGAGTTCATTGCAGAGAAATCATTCCTATATTCTCATGTTGTCCAGGTCGCCCCAAGCAAGAATGTGAAAACTCGAGCTCGCACATCTCTTCAAAGAATCCAGGCCTCAATCCTGGTGAAGGCTCATGCCTATGCACAATGCCGCAGTGCTCTGCTGCGACTAGAATCAGACCCCAGCATTCAGAGAAAGTATCCACTTCTACAGAAAGCAGATTTGAATGCAAGCACAGCTATATGAGATCCCAACATTCCTGGTTTATCAAGGATCAAGGTATCTTAGATATGGCACTCTAATTCTGATGCAGAAAATGAATCTGCAACTATTTCTAAATGTGAGTCCTCTTGTTAACCTTTCCGTTATCATTACATCTGTTCATGAACATATCTCTTCAGTTAATCGTATTCATTATCTACATACTAGAGCACAATACAACAGATGGACAGAGGAATGTCAGCTTGTCATGAGTGAAATGGAGTGGACAGTTCAGTATTTCTTCAACCAGGCAGATATTTGGTCAAAGTGTGGTATGTCAGTGAAGAAAAGAGGTCTCCAGTCATATGCTCACAAAAAGGTGGCCATGTGACAAGAATTGGCCTCAATGGCAATTGATAAATTTAGGCAGGTGCTTCCTGATTTTATTCCCCCTCAAACTGCAAGAGATCTGCTGTGAAAATAGTAGATGCAGAGACAGATTGATGTGATAGATGTAGAGATGGATTGAACTGATGGATTCAGCTTGCTGCCATCAGCGGATGATTGGAACAGATTTGTGACAGTCATGTGCAATGGAATTGTTGAAAATCACTTTTGTTTACAAGGCACAAAAATCTGATACATAGCAGTATCCCCTTCTACAAGCAAGAGTGCAATGGCGTCTACCTCTGTACCACACAATGTCATGTCCCAAGCTACTGTACTAGAAAATTTGCAAGAGGTTGTTGACTACATCGAGTCACGCCTCATTGCAGCACTTTCCATATTTGGCAATCTTGCGCCAAGTCTTGAAGCGGAAAAGGCATGGATTATCCAGCATCTAGACAAGGAGTTGGTAAGATAACTTCAAAATGTGTAAATATATTAGGATCTGACTGTGTGCCATAGAACTTTGTATTGTCATATCTGGGGGCTGCATCACTGAATAATGTGGTCTGCAATGTCCCAGACATTATCAAAAGCATGAGCCGATTTTTCCCTCTTCAAAATCAGCAAACTTTGCCCACAGAGATCCTGGAGTTTGTTGATGGCCATCAAGGTCTTATCAGAAATCTATATGGCTGTGATTGGTGGAACCACATTGGCCGAGAGGATGTTCAGATTTTAAGCAATAAAACACTGGAGCATTGCCTTCTCATACATCAGCAAGGCTTTCACTCTCTTGAAAGCTTCTTGGCATGCAACCACCAGCTGCCCATGACATTGTCATCTGATAGATTGGTGTCTGTCCCAGCACCAGATGATTTGCTCCATATGTTTGCAGGTAGCAGATCTGCCAGAGGCCACCAGCAGATGCTTCTAGCCCTAGACAAGTGGCAGTTGCTAGATAGGACAGAATATATGCCAATGGCCAATGATATGATCTACCTGTTTGCTGGCAGCAAGTCTATTGCTGGTTTTGCTGTCAGTTCCATTGCCAGATCCATGGATTCTGCTCAAATGGGCCAATTGACAAGCATCAAGTCCTATATCAACAGTATTGATAGTAAGCAGCCTGATTCTCAAGACTGCCTCTCCATGGCCCATCTTACCACTCTCCCTGATGTCAACTCTCCTCAATGGCCATCTTTGATGCATATCAAACCCTTAAATACACAACATCCATTCCACCACCTCTACAGTCAGAGTAAATCTGGACTGGTATATGGCCTTACAATGGAAAACTCTTGCATTGTAATTCAACTAGCATCCCAACTTCCTTCCACTCCAGCAGCTCATATCCGCCAGACATTCATAGAGCTGGGGGAAACTGACGATGACCAGGTGGATATTCCTAATCCATCCATTAGTGACCCTGACTTAGAGGATATCCCTCCTTTGTTCATTGTGGCAGATTGGGGGAAACTGATGATGACCAGATGAATATTTCTAATTCATCCATTAGTGACCCTGACTTAGAGGATATCCCTACTTTGTTCATTGTGGCAGATGACAAGATGGAAGACAAATTTTTGTCGCTTTTGTTCATTCCTGTGGAAGAGGAGATGGAAGACAAATCTTTGCCACCTTTGTTTATTCCTGCAGAAGAGGAGATGGAAGAGGATTCTTTGCCTCCTTTGTTTATTCCTGCAGAAGAGGAGACCAAAGACAATGATTTGCCCTCTTTGTTCATTCCTGTGGAAGAGGAGATGGATGACAATTCTTTGCCACCTTTATTCATTGTTGGTGGAGGAGCAGAAGGACTAACAGCGATGGAGACCATGGCAGCTGGTGACGGTGGACAAATGGAAGTCTGAAGCAGCAGACATATGGCAACCAAGGATAAAGAAAGCCTTTTGCCACTATTTCTTGTGACGGCAAAAGAGACGAATGGAGGCATAGCAGCCAATAATGAAGAAAATCTTCCACCGCTTTTTGATGTAACGGCTCTTCAATCTTAGTCTTTCCCCTTCCAACAATCTCCTTCTTCAACCCTACCTACTGGCAACAATGTCTGGGAGTGGGAGGAATATGAGACATGTATGACTCAATGTGAGGATCAGAGAAGAATTAACGAATTGTATCAACAATGTGAGTATAATTTGGCACTGGTAATCATAGTTAATTTATTTCAACAGAACAAGAATTTTGCATTAGAGCAAAACATGGTCGATGTAGGCCCATTGGCCCTTTCAATCAAGCTGGTTGTACTGATGATGTGTCTGTTGATATGTCAGAGTCACCCTCACCATCTTCATCATCAGGCCTGATAGCAAACTATGAAGACATCACACTTCCCAGACCTCAGGGGCCATATACACCAGATGACTTTGCATTTTTGACAGCAGACTTACCTGCTTGATGAGGATTTGTTCTATTCAGATGCATTATATGAATCTAATGAAGAGGAGGAATACACATTGAATGAGTAATTTAATCTTTAGTTACTATAATTCTTGGCTTTTCTGTTGGTTATTTTTTATCAAGATTAACCATCTCATTGTGCTGCTGACAAATCCATTATAAATTCGTTTGATTTGTTACCTCCAGTTGTGCACTAGAAGGAACATAAACTGACAATATTCTGCTAGACCACAGGACATTCTGTGGATTATATATAAATATCACTCTAGTATTGTGTACTAGGCTACAGCACTTTACTACAGACATTTCAATTAGTTTGGACAGGACTCAGGTCCACTAAGATTAACTGTCCCATTGTTTTGTTCCATTATGCCACTCTCATGAATGCAAAAAACCACACACTATTCAATGATTACACAAGGGGGACTTGAACCTTCCAATTGTGCACTAGAAAGAATATAGACTGACAATATTTTGCTAGACCATAGGACATTGTAAATAAAATTACAACCTTATTTTGTTTATTATACTGTGTAGTAAATAACAATTAGTCAAACAAAGTTGAGTCATGTCTAATGTGCACTAGCAGAATTCAAACCTGCCTCTTGTGCACAATATGAAATATCAAGGTATCAATATTCCATTGGACCACAAGTCCTTACCAAAAATTAGTACAGTGTACATGTAGTGCAAAAATGCAGCTGTATAAAAAGACACTAATATACGTTATTAAGGTGGACTAGGAGAGTCTGGACTAGAGGAGTCAAGCCTGCCACTCCATACAATACTGAAAATTGAGTGGGTCAGATCAACTACCACAGGTGCTTACTACAGGTCAGTATGATGTACATGTAGAGCAAAAATGCACCTGTATAAAAACCCACCATTAAACCCTGTTAAGATGGAGTAGGGGGAGTAGAACCCACTACTGTACACAATATTGAATATCAATAAACAAATATTCCACTGAACTACTGGGACTGGTTGTACCACTGATGTCAGCTACTGTCTGCTGGCATGCCAGCGGACAGCGGACACTCATGCACCCTCTTCTGCCCTTCCCTCTCGTTCTCCCTAGTGCCATCCTCTCCACTCCCCACTCCCATCCACCACATGCACCCTGCTTCCCTCCTCCCCCCTGACCTGATGTCCAATGTCTGCTATGTCCACTGACGTACCAGCAGACACCCACGCTCCTCCCCTTCCCCCTCTTTCTCCCCACCTCCATCCCTCTTCTGCCACCCTCCACGCTCTCTGAGATGCCACCTCATGTGGTGGATGCTCATGCACTCTGTTTTCTTCTCTCCTGCCCTGATGCTGAACAATGCCAGACAATGCCAAGGGATGCCAACAGATTCCCATGGATGCTGATAAATACCAGCAGATATTTGGCGGATGCCAATGGATGTACAACAGATGCCAATGGATGCCAGCAGGTCATGACAGCTGCTGACAAACTCTGACAGATGCCAGCTGATAGCCAGCTGATGGCTGCTAATGCCAACACCCCTTTCAAGCCACAAAAACTCTTTTAAGAGGTATGTCACCCCCCTTCCACCTCAAAAAATTCATATGGGAATCTGCAGAAACGTAGGTGGGCATCTGTTCATTGTGTTATCTGACCTTTGAATTTATCCATTAGTAACAGACCTGTGGTGCAATGGTTAAATGTGCATTCTGTTGCTAGAGGCTTTCCCAAGGCCGGGGGTTTGATTCCCCCCCACAGGCATATGGTGGGCAAGACGAGTTACCTTTTCTTTGGTACAACCAGCCTCTGTGGACCTGCGTAGGCCTCTGTGGATGTCTGCTGGTACCCTGCACAGGCCTGCATAGGCCTGCATAGGTTTGAGTCTGTCGACGTATATCTGCATGGATATCTGCTGGTGGCCTGCATAGGCCTGCATAGGTCTGCAGGGCCCTTTTGTGGACGTATGCTGGCATCGGGGGTGGGAAAAGAAGGGAAGGAGAGGCACACAGCCTTGAGTTATTGCAGGAAGGAAGGGAGAGGGAGGGAAGTGGGAAACCTTAAGGAGAATTTATTCATGCCATGACATCCGCCAATAAAGGAGGTTTTCACTTGTGGGCTGATGTCCGCTGGCAGCTGCTGATGCACATTGATGTCCGCTAGTGTTTGCTGGCATCCGCCAGGCCTGCATGCGCATGTATATGCCTATCTTTTATCAATTCACTGGACTATGTCATACAGCACATTGTGACATGTCCACAGCTCTGTATTTTACAGCACTGTGGAGACTGCTCTGCTCCAGTGTAGCGGACTCCGCTGGACACATATAGTATGGCACAAAGCGAGCTCCTGTACAATGTATAACATGTACCATTGTGATGTCTCTATGTGTCATTATTTGTTGTGTATGTCTGAAACACACTTTATAATCTTTTATGTTATGCTGCTTATTAATATATATACTCTTATTTTCAGTCTCCACTTATGTCTCACTATTGAAAACTTATTTAAAGCTTACTGTAGCCTGAAATTTGAATTGTCTTTTCTATTTAAACTTTAGATATATACCAACTCTATCTTAATAACACATATATAACTAAATTGTCTTTTTCTTTCAAACATCAGTTAACTACCTTGTATTATTATATATAAATTATACATCAATTATAGCTATGCTGTGACACTGTTGTACTAATATAAACAATCTAAATATTCATCACATCTGAGTTTTACTGCTGCTAGTAAGAATTTCAACAGGCATCTTCTGAATGTCACATGACTGCAAAGACGTTGCTGGGCCAATGCAGGTCATGCAGATAAAAATGAGAAGAGAAAAAGAAGAAAGAAGCAAGCCACAAAGAGGAAGGAAGAATAAACATTAAGCTCAGAAAATAATGCCAATAGCTCAAAATAGTAAATTAACTTTCAACTGAAGCAATTGAAAGGGCTATTTAGTACAGATTATAGTTGTATGTTGTTTATAATATCAATAAAAGTAGTTTAAATAGAAGGAGAGAAAAGAAGGTGAACAAAATAAAACAGGAAAATTAAGATATATAGGGTTCTGGCATTCCTTTTCACATATGATAAATAAAGTTGAATTATAGAATAATACAAAATTTTGAAGATATTCTGAGTATACAGAAAGTTTCTAAAGTATCTCTACTTTTGACATTTGCAAATGTATTAATTTTAATATAGAAATAAGTACCATAAAATAGTTGAATTTTAAAGACATTCCTAAAATGACAAAAATGATTCTTGTTTCTAGATATGTCATATATGACACATTCAATGTTCTTCTCTATCCTCATCCATTTCAGTTATCTTAATCACTTATTGCAGTGTGCAGTAAGTATTATCTGTACATTCTGAGACTATAATTAATTTTCTTTATTTATAAAGTCCTCTATTTCTTCATCGTCAACATCCTCCAGCATTATCACAGTTGAAGCTGCAATTGGTGCCAGTTTGGATTTTAATAGTTGAGTAGAATGCTTTGGGAGATCCTTTCTCAGTGTACTTGCTGCAGTAAGCTGTTTACATTGTTCTGTCCAAGCTTGCAGCCTTTTTGTGATGTTCTTTGATTTTCAGCTACTTATCTTCCAATCTCATCTTTCCAGCTTTCCTTCCTTTTCTACACTCCTTGCACTTCTTTGGGCCCTCTTTCTACTCCTCCTTTCTCTTTCAATTCTTCTCTATTATCTATACAACCTCAGGATCTGTCAGAACAAGCTCTTTTCCACTTACAGAAAGTGAAGTGCATTTCATTGTTTTCTTTGCTTCATTTGCTTCTATTGACTCCTTCATCTTTCTCAGCAGCAATGACTGGACAACCAGCTAAGCCTGAATGCCTTCAATGACAATATCACAAGCATGGATAAGTCTGAGACTCTTGGTAAGTTTATCAATCTTCTTTTTCATGTCTTTGCATGGCTGATAAGAATTGTTTTGGTTTTTAGTGTTCAAAAGACTCCAGCTCAGCTCAGAGAAAGACATTGGCTGTTTTAGAACTGGTGATTTCATCAATTCTTTGGTCTGTGCTGCTATGATGGGTGTTTTGTTGATAAGATATGATCCTGATGATGTTGAGCCAAGAGATGATACTAAAATTTGCATCTATTTAGATCATGTATACAATGAAGGATCAACCTCAGCATCAAGCACCCAACTGTGCAATGGAGTAAAAGTTGTATTGGCTGAAGTGTGGGTTGATGGAGAGAGCTCAAGTGCTATGGAAGGATGATATCAAAACATGACCATAATGGCTCAGATAGAGCTTGTCTGAGGAAGAGGAAATGAGGCCTTGACAGATGTATTGTCACTTGGCTTTATCTGTTCAGCCTTGATAATGTCAGGATTGTAAAAATATATCCCAGTTGAGCTGAATGCAGCCTTGACAAGATCAGGAGTGAATGCACTGAGGTAAGCAATTTCTCAGACTTGTGCAAAATCAGATTTGTTGATGCTGTACTTCTCACAGTCTTCAAAAAGATGGATTTCATGCTTCCACACTTCTTTCATCTTTGCAAAGCATGCAACATCAAGACCCTGGAGTGCATGTGTGCAGTGTAGAAGATAGCTGATAATTTTGATGTTGTTTTCCATGGTGTAGTGTAGCAGATCAGATGTATAGTGTGAACTGTGTCTATCCTTAAATAGAATATGTCTATGTCTAGCAGCTTTTTCTCTTGTCTCAGCATTAAATACTTTCTCAATTCATTGTCTTGTTATAGAACTATTGGTCCAGCCATTTTTGGAGCAGGAAAACCTGAATGCTTTTTAATTTCAGTACACATATTGAGGTAAATAAACTTATGCAGCCTCTGACACATTTTCTCCTCACCATGCCTGCTGGAACTTCTTCCCCTTGAAGATTATCAATGGCTTAATTGTTGTTCCATTTGCACAGACTGTTACAAGCACTGTGACATTCTCTCTGTTTGCAGAGCCTTGTTTATGCTGAGTCTTTGTTCTTCACCTTTTAGCAACATATTGTATTCCCTGATTAGATGGGGGAAAACCACTCTCATCTATTCTGTATATGTCTTCTGATAGATCACCTGTAGTTTCCTTCAGGATTAATTGATACCAAATGCTTCACCATTTCTGGATTGAGTGCTGCTCATGTCTGGTTTGTGTCAAGTGGTTTGCTCCAGTGCATCTGAATTTCATCTTGAAACCTAGCAAGGAATCTACTGACCCAGTCCTCTCCTACTAGCTGATATTTTTCTTCATCTCATGCCTGTATAATAGCATTTGCAGCTACACAGATTGCTGAAGTGGCCATAGAGAGGCCATGGTCAGCAGATTCAAGGATCAAATCTGCCAGAACACATTCTTCTGGATCAGAAAGCCTCTTTTTCAATGCATTAGATGTGCTCATGCTGCACCTTCCTTTTGCAAGATTGAGAACTGTTTTATAATTAACCCCATGCTTGGCTGCAATGGGCTGTGCCCCAAGGCAAAATTTAGCTGGCTTGAGCAGTTGAGATTTGTACTCATCAATAGCAGCCTGGAGTTTAGAATTAGCAGCTTGATGATGTTTGATCTTTGTGATGTGTTCTGAGAGTGCATGCCCAGTCATTCTGCTGTGAGAATGCTGAATCCAAAAAGAAGTGTGTGTCCAAGAGCCCAAAAAGAGGTCAGTTTGTCTGTTGATCATCTTACACATGAGAGTTGATCAACGTGAATGTCATGCTAATCTCTTCAATCTTTTCAACCATGTGTTTCTCCTCCATTTTTTATCCATTTGGCTTGTTGTAGTGACTAAAATCATGTAAAAAGATGTCATCAAGATAATTAGCTACTTTTAAGGACAGTCTCTATGCTCTTTAATATACAGATGTGAAATTACATCTTTAGATTTGTCATTTTTTGATTTTTCACACCTTGTTCATCTATTCATTCCATCAAATCATTGAAGATTGCTCTAAAATTTGTACAGTACATAGCAATAGTGCATATCTAAGTGTTCTGTAACTTTGAAAGCAATCGGTCAAGAATTGCACATGTTTTTCTATGACTTGGAAAAAGAATATCTGTGGGGAAAAAAGTGCCAAAACACTGTACAAATACAATAATACAATGCAATTTTCTGGGGTGCGATGGCCATGCATGGCTGTAGTCTACTGCTGGCTTACTATAGATATCAAACTTGTTGTGGTAGAAATTCTTAAAGCACAAGTGCTATGGTAAGGTATGAAGAGGAGCTCATCATTAGCAGAAGGTGAGTGTCTCACCTTTTTTGCAGAGTGGTGACTAGAAGAAATAGATGACGAAAATCAATAAATAAGAATACTACTCTGCAAAAAGACTTGAGCGTGAGGTGTGTGAAGTGAGAGAGCGAATAGATGCTCACCTGTGCTGCTAGACGCGGATGGGAGAAGGGGCAGCAAAGAGAGGAAAGTGAAACTTTCCAACCTACTGTCCCCGAGGCGGCAACTGCCAGACAATGGCGCCGGGGACGGCTTCGAGTTCCTTTTGTGAGATATCCGACGTGTGGAGCGGGCTGCCGGACGATGTCGATGCTTGTTGTGCATAGGCCTCCGAAAAGGCTACTTACCTCCGGAACCCGCCTTCACGCCGATCAATATCGTTCAGTGAATCGTTGTATTGAGACTCCTGCACCCCTCAGTCTCAACATAATTACGCATTCCTATAGCAAAAAGTGAAACTAGATTAGATGAGATTGTATCATTTATTATCGATCTCAAAATACAATACGAACCAAACCTCTACACACCACCTAGGGGGTCTTTCGACTTCGACACCTACAGTTTATATATCTATAATAAAAGAAAAAAAAGTTCTAACTACTACTAAACACCGAGACTCGTTTCCTCATCGACAAGTTTATGCGAGGCTTTTCCGTACCGAAGTTGTACTTTTGTCAGTTCACCTTGCCAGTCTGTTTTGAGACAAAGTGTGGTCCCGACCACGGAACAGCACACGAGTGCCAGGGTTAGCCCGAGCCATAGGCCGGGGAGACGCCAGTCGTGAATGAAGACTAGGTATGACCCGAACGGGAGGCCTTTTCGTGCGAGGTGTGAGTTGGTAGTGGGGTTTGGAATTTAGGATACGTACCGAGGAGGTAAAATGCGCTGAGAGTGTGCGTAAGAGATAAGAACTGAGGGTAGATACTAGAGGGGTGAATATCCTTACCTGATGTTCAGCAACGCGCTTGTGTCCTGTGATGTGATCAGTGTTTGGAATTTGGTGGAGGGACTAGAGCGCTCACTTGTCTGCTCGTAGCCCTTAACAGACCAGCTGTGACGCACGAGTTGCCTTCGACTATTTGGAATAGCGCAATCATCGGGATGATTGAAGCAACGTTTGCAATGACGTCTTTGCGCATATGATCGGCTAATCATAAGGATGGTGCAGCGAACGGGCTTACCGGGATCGTTGCTCAGCATGCGCGCCCATGATTGTCGGAATAACATGTATATGACTCTGCGAAAGCATAAGGCGTCACTTGGAAAGAGGCGATTCTGACTTACCCGAGGGAGATTGAGATCATCAACCCCAGGACAAGTGACGCGTTGGCCGCTCCGCGGGCTCTACGATGATCCATCGCGCCAAGGTGATGTCCCACACTTGACAAGTAGGTATCAGAGAGACGTCAAGGACTCCCTTGTAAAGTCATGCGCACCGTACACCTGCCGCACACGCTACGGCAAATCCTACTTGGTACGTAGTAGAGCCAAGTGTGAGGAGGATCGACTGCGAGGCGATAGCGACGGGGCCTAGACTGAAGAAGACAGTTACAAATGAGTTTGAGAAATAGCGAGGAGCGCACAATGCAGCGAGGAGCGCGAGGATCTCCCATGCCCACCACTCCGATGCAATTTGTCCTGTTAAATCTGGTAAATGCATAGACAGAGGCATGAAACCGCACTCACCAATACCACACACTCCAAGTCGCGCAAGGTCACCCAAATCGACGAATATTTCCGTCGAGATCGGGTACCACGCCGAGTTCGGTAGCAAAAACACGCAATAGAGGATGGAGATTATGGGTACGAGTGTGTATGATATCGCGACGCTAATCGGGGCGCCTATGAAGCCTAAATTAAATGGCTCAGGGCCCAAAACTAGGGCCGCGGTTAGGATGTATAACTATTAACGAATAAGCGCCTACCGAGCATGTAGTTGAGGAGTACGTTCAGGGGCGCAACGATGAGCATGATGTGAGTTTGGACGGAAAAGTAGCCTTTTGCACTGTAGTTTAGATTCGTCACTGATCGGGGAAAGATCTTACCTTGGCACTGGAAATAACGTCTATGATTTGAATCAGGGTCAATTGTCAAAACATGCTTAAAAGATTTACTAACCTCGAAACTTCCCTGAGGCCTGCGCCTG